>CM051241.1:6707586-6937586 GCA_027917425.1 Gastrophryne carolinensis
TGCTCATTTGCATATTGCTGTGTCTCCGCAGATCTCACCGGATATGATCGCTTCTCGATCGCGAGGGGGGATCAGGCGCAGACTATGTGTGAATAACCTCTATGAGAGCTGACAGGTAAGTGACACGAGGCCGCGCCTTTCATAAAGCCATCCGATTGGTGGGCAGCTCGATTGTAAGAATCTATTTTTAGCCGGCATTTGATCCATTGTAATGATATCTATTTAGCCAGCATTTGATCCATTGTAATGATCTATTTTAGCCATTTAATCCATTGTAATATCTCTTTTCAGCCATTTGATTGATTGTAATAATCTCTTTTCAGCCATTGATAGATTGTAATGATCTATGTTTAGCCAGAATTTTGATCCATTGTAATAATCTATTTTTAGCCAGCATTTGATCCATTGTAATAATCTATTTTTAGCCAGCATTTGATCCATTGTAATAATCTATTTTTAGCCTGCATTTGATCCATTGTAATAATCTATTTTTAGCCGGCATTTGATCCATTGTAATAATCTATTTTTAGCCGGCATATGATCCATTGTAAAATCTATTTTAGCCGGCATTGATCCATTGTAATGATCTATTTTAGCCGGCATTTGATCCATTGTAATGATCTATTTTTAGCAGCATTTGATTCATTGTAATGATCTATTTTCAGCCATTTGATAGAGTGTAGTAATCTATTTTTAGCCGGTATTTGATTGTATTGCCATGGGCCGGGACTCCTGTGTTTGTGTTGCAGTAATTAAAGGTCAATGACCTTTCAATCAGAATTCTAAGCGATAGTTAGCGCAATCGGGGGCGGGGCTTCCTCCTTGCATTGCGCTCAGCAGGTAACCTCCCCCCCCCCCCCCCCCCCCCCCCCCCCGTTGCCTCCGCAGGGACGATCGGCCAGACATGCAATCCTCGGGACACCGCTTCCGCGACGTGGAGCACCACCCCCTCCTGAACGAAAGCGACGGCTATGGCCCCGCCCCCCTTGGACGGCGAGCTGGTCGATAGGCTGTGGTTCATCCGGGACGGCTGCGGCATGGTGTGCGCCGTCATCACCTGGCTGCTGGTCCTCTACGCCGACTCGTGGTCACCTTCGTCATGCTGCTGCCCTCCAAAGACTTCTGGTCTCCGCCATCAACGGGAGCGTCTTCAACTGCCTGGCGGTGCTGGCGCTCACCTCCCACCTGCGCACCATGCTGACTGACCCGGTAAGTGGGCCGAGCGTCCCGCGCACCCGCTGTCCAGGGGAATTTACCCTTAGTCTTTCTGTACACACTGTATTGCTTTTAGGAACTCACTTTAAAGTGGACCAAAACCCATCTTGGCTAGCCCATGGCCACCCATTATCCTTCTTCCACGGGGGGCATCCCGATATGGAATCCCCCAGAAAAACCCTCTGATGATTTTCTTGTTGTCTGCTGTGTTTGCGGGTAACCACAGGGGGCCGTGCCCAAAGGAAATGCCACCAAGGAGTACATGGAGAGCCTCCAGCTCAAACCCGGGGAGGTCATCTACAAGTGTCCCAAGTGTTGCAGCATCAAGCCGCGAGGCTGAGCCCATCACTGCCAGGTAATACACTGCTGCAATGCAATGCAATACGTAATCAATACAACGCAATATGTTTACAATACGCTATGTAACAATACAATACCTAACATAACGGTACAAACAGGTAATGATACATAACATATGATATGTAATGTAGCGATTTGTTACACTATGTAACTGATAGAATGCAATATGTAACAATATATCTAATGTAACGATACGTAACAAAACTAACTGTACAATAAGTAATTATACATAACATACCAATATTTAACGTAGCGATGTGTAACAAAACACATACATACAATGATATGTAGCAATACAATATGTAACTTAATGATTTGTTACAATACAATCGATACAATACACTATATAATACCTAACCTAACGGTACAACAGGTATGTAACATACGATATGTAACATAACGATTAGTTACAATACAATATGTAATTGATACAAAATATTATGTAACAATATAATACCTAATGTAACGATACGTAACAAAACTATATGTAGCTGTACAATAAAGTAAATATACATAACATACAAGATTTAACGTAGCGATGTGATAGCAAAACACATACATACAATATGTAACTTAATGATTTGTTACAATACAATACATAATCGATACAATACACTATGTAACAATACAATACCTAACATAACGTACAACAGGTAATGATATGTAACACGATATGTAACATAACGATTAGCTACAATACAATATGTAATTGATACAAAATATTATGTAACAATAATACCTAATGTAACGATACGTAACAAAACTATATGTAGCGGTACAATAAGTAAATATACATAACATACAATTATTTAACGTAGCGATGTGTAACAAAACAATAGGTAACGATTTGTTGCAATACAATAGGTAACGATTTGTTGCAATACAATAGGTAACGATTTGTTGCAATACAATAGGTAACGATTTTGTTACAATACATCACGGTAACTGTTAGCTTACAATATGTAAAGTAACGATTGATACAAAGCAATAGCGTAACAATTTTACTATGCAGTACGTAAAGATTTGTTACAATATTGTATTTACAACAAATCATTACGTTACGTATTGTATCAAATAGTAATAGTATTTGATACAATACGTAACGTAATGATTTGTTACAATACGTAACGTAATGATTTGTTACAATACGTAACGTAATGATTTGTTACAATACGTAACGTAATGATTTGTTACAATACGTAACGTAATGATTTGTTACAATACGTAACGTAATGATTTGTTACAATACATAACATAACGATTTGTTGTAATACAATATGTAACGTAACTATTTGTTACAATACTTAACATAATGATTTGTTACAATACGTAACAATTTGTTACAATACAATACGTAGCGATATGTAAGGATAGGTTATATTACAATACAAACTGTAATGTAATGACACGATACGCAGAAATACATTACATAATTTCACAATACGAAACAATAGGATATGTAATGCAATGATACAGTAAAATACATAACAAAACAATATGTAAAGTAACGCTACGTAACAATACGATACCATACAGTAGGTAATGTTCAATACATTACGTAACAATACAATACAATATGTAACGTAACGATATGAGACAATATGTAACAAAAAAATGCCATAGGTAACAAAACTATAACATATCTAATGATTTGTAACAAAATAATAGATTTGTAACAATATTTCGAGTAACTGTATGTAATGTAACTATAGGTAGCAAAATATTACAGTACGTAACAATACAATACGTAGTGTAACTATACGTAACAGAACAATACTATACGTAACGATGCATAACCCTACGATATGTAACAATACATATTGATAATTAACAATACATAACGATACGTTACAGTACGATACCTAATAAGAAGTTACAATACCATACAACATGTAACGAGAAATATGTCATGTAAGAATACATAACAATGTGTAACAAAACAATACATAACAACGATACTTAACAATTCAATACATAACGCTATGAAACAAAACAATACGTGATGTAAGGATATGTAATACGATACAACTAAAGTCAAGTCGCCTCATTCACTTGTATGGCAACCGTTCAGGTTTGAAGTGCCTGCCCGCTGCATTGGTCACTGTCAGTCACATGATCGGCAGCGATACAATGCATGAGGAAGTGGTAAGCATCGGCTGACTTGACCTTAGTTCCCCTTTAAGAAGTTTTTCACAGGTTTGAACCTAAAGTCAAGTCAGCCGATGCTTACCTGGCTTTAGTTCCTCTTTAATAGCAGAGGCCAAGAAGGGTTTTCTTTCCCATAATCCCTCGCTTCTCTTGTATCCCCACCGCCAGTATCTGCAAGCGCTGCATCCGGAAGATGGACCATCACTGCCCCTGGGTCAACAACTGCGTGGGCGAGAAGAACCAGAGGTTTTTCGTCCTCTTTACGGTGAGTCCTCAGGGGGTGTGGCCTCTCCAGTGCCCGCCTCTCCCACATCCCCAGCTGTCATAGGTTCACATTTTGGAGGGCAGGGCATGCTGGGGATTGTAGTCCCACCCCCATGCATGATGACTGATATTGATTATTAATGATACCAGTGGCAATCATCTGCATGATGGATGATGAGGATTGGTATTGATAATCAGGATGACTGATAGAGGATGATTATTTTGATGGTAATTGATATTATTGATGATTGATATTGAGGAAGGTTGATTATAAAGATGACAGTGATTATTGATGATGACTGAAATTCATGATGGTGATCGATATTGATGACTGGTTTTGGTTATATCGGATGATATTGGTGATCAGACGATGGATGATATTGGTGATCAGACGATGGATGATATTGGTGATCAGACGATGGATGATATTGGTGATCAGACGATGGATGATATTGGTGATCAGACGATGGATGATATTGGTGATCAGACGATGGATGATATTGGTGATCAGACGATGGATGATATTGGTGATCAGACGATGGATGATATTGGTGATCAGACGATGGATGATATTGGTGATCAGACGATGGATGATATTGGTGATCAGACGATGGATGATATTGGTGATCAGACGATGGATGATATTGGTGATCAGACGATGGATGATATTGGTGATCAGACGATGGATGATATTGGTGATCAGACGATGGATGATATTGGTGATCAGACGATGGATGATATTGGTGATCAGACGATGGATGATATTGGTGATCAGACAATGGATGATATTGGTGATCAGACAATGGATGATATTGGTGATCAGACAATGGATGATATTGGTGATCAGACAATGGATGATATTGGTGATCAGACAATGGATGATATTGGTGATCAGACAATGGATGATATTGGTGATCAGACAATGGATGATATTGGTGATCAGAGAATGGATGATATTGGTGATCAGAGAATGGATGATATTGGTGATCAGACAATGGATGATATTGGTGATCAGACGATGGATGATATTGGTGATCAGACGATGGATGATATTGGTGATCAGACAATGGATGATATTGGTGATCAGACAATGGATGATATTGGTGATCAGACGATGGATGATATTGGTGATCAGACGATGGATGATATTGGTGATCAGACGATGGATGATATTGGTGATCAGACGATGGATGATATTGGTGATCAGACGATGGATGATATTGGTGATCAGACGATGGATGATATTGGTGATCAGACGATGGATGATATTGGTGAGCTGATATTGGTGATCAGATGATGGATGATATTGGTGATCAGACGATGGATGATATTGGTGAGCTGATATTAGTGATCAGACGATGGATGATATTGGTGATCAGACAATGGATGATATTGGTGATCAGACGATGGATGATATTGGTGATCAGACGATGGATGATATTGGTGAGCTGATATTGGTGATCAGACGGATGATATTGGTGATCAGACGATGGCTGATATTGGTGATCAGACAATGGATGATATTGGTGATCAGACGATGGATGATATTGGTGATCAGACAATGGATGATATTGGTGATCAGACGATGGCTGATATTGGTGATCAGACAATGGATGATATTGGTGATCAGACAATGGATGATATTGGTGATCAGACAATGGATGATATTGGTGATCAGACAATGGATGATATTGGTGATCAGACGATGGATGATATTGGTGATCAGATGATGGATGATATTGGTGATCAGACGATGGCTGATATTGGTGATCAGATGATGGATGATATTGGTGATCAGACGATGGATGATATTGGTGAGCTGATATTAGTGATCAGACGATGGATGATATTGGTGATCAGACAATGGATGATATTGGTGATCAGACAATGGATGATATTGGTGATCAGACGATGGATGATATTGGTGATCAGACAATGGATGATATTGGTGATCAGACAATGGATGATATTGGTGATCAGACAATGGATGATATTGGTGAGCTGATATTGGTGATCAGACGGATGATATTGGTGATCAGACGATGGATGATATTGGTGAGCTGATATTGGTG
Organism: Gastrophryne carolinensis; assembly: GCA_027917425.1. Classification (NCBI taxonomy): domain Eukaryota; kingdom Metazoa; phylum Chordata; class Amphibia; order Anura; family Microhylidae; genus Gastrophryne; species Gastrophryne carolinensis. The sequence goes on from CM051241.1 coordinate 6,713,646, forward strand.
ATCAGACGATGGATGATATTGGTGATCAGACAATGGATGATATTGGTGATCAGACGATGGATGATATTGGTGATCAGACGATGGATGATATTGGTGAGCTGATATTGGTGATCAGACGGATGATATTGGTGATCAGACGATGGATGATATTGGTGAGCTGATATTGGTGATCAGACGATGGCTGATATTGGTGATCAGACAATGGATGATATTGGTGATCAGACGATGGCTGATATTGGTGATCAGACAATGGATGATATTGGTGATCAGATGATGGCTGATATTGGTGAGCTGATATTGGTGATCAGACGATGGATGATATTGGTGATCAGACGATGGATGATATTGGTGATCAGACGATGGATGATATTGGTGAGCTGATATTGGTGATCAGACGATGGATGATATTGGTGATCAGACGATGGATGATATTGGTGATCAGACGATGGATGATATTGGTGATCAGACGATGGATGATATTGGTGATCAGACGATGGATGATATTGGTGATCAGACGATGGATGATATTGGTGATCAGACGATGGATGATATTGGTGATCAGACGATGGATGATATTGGTGATCAGACAATGGATGATATTGGTGAGCTGATATTGGTGATCAGACGATGGATGATATTGGTGATCAGACGATGGATGATATTGGTGATCAGACGATGGATGATATTGGTGATCAGACGATGGATGATATTGGTGATCAGACGATGGATGATATTGGTGATCAGACGATGGATGATATTGGTGATCAGACGATGGATGATATTGGTGATCAGACGATGGATGATATTGGTGATCAGACGATGGATGATATTGGTGAGCTGATATTGGTGATCAGACAATGGATGATATTGGTGATCAGACTATGGATGATATTGGTGAGCTGATATTGGTGATCAGACGATGGAGGATATTGGTGATCAGACGATGGATGATATTGGTGATCAGACGATGGATGATATTGGTGATCAGACGATGGCTGATATTGGTGAGCTGATATTGGTGATCAGACGATGGAGGATATTGGTGATCAGACGATGGATGATATTGGTGATCAGACGATGGATGATATTGGTGAGCTGATATTGGTGATCAGACGATGGATGATATTGGTGATCAGACGATGGATGATATTGGTGAACTGATATTTATTGGTCATCTGATGATGGATCATTGATATTGGTCATCTGATGATAGATCATTGCTATTGGTCATCTGATGATGGATCATTGCTATTGGTCATCTGATGATAGATCATTGCTATTGGTCATCTGATGATAGATCATTGCTATTGGTCATCTGATGATAGATCATTGCTATTGGTCATCTGATGATGGATCATTGATATTGGTTATCTGATGATGGATCATTGCTATTGGTCATCTGATGATGGATCATTGATATTGGTCATCTGATGATAGATCATTGCTATTGGTCATCTGATGATAGATCATTGCTATTGGTCATCTGATGATGGATCATTGCTATTGGTCATCTGATGATGGATCATTGCTATTGGTCATCTGATGATGGATCATTGCTATTGGTCATCTGATGATGGATCATTGCTATTGGTCATCTGATGATGGATCATTGCTATTGGTCATCTGATGATGGATCATTGCTATTGGTCATCTGATGATGGATGGTTTATATTGGTCATCTGATGATAGATCATTGCTATTGGTCATCTGATGATGGATCATTGATATTGGTCATCTGATGATGGATCATTGCTATTGGTCATCTGATGATGGATCATTGATATTGGTCATCTGATGATGGATCATTGCTATTGGTCATCTGATGATGGATCATTGCTATTGGTCATCTGATGATGGATCATTGATATTGGTCATCTGATGATAGATCATTGATATTGGTCATCTGATGATGGATCATTGATATTGGTCATCTGATGATGGATCATTGCTATTGGTCATCTGATGATGGATCATTGCTATTGGTCATCTGATGATGGATCATTGATATTGGTCATCTGATGATGGATCATTGCTATTGGTCATCTGATGATGGATCATTGATATTGGTCATCTGATGATGGATCATTGATATTGGTCATCTGATGATGGATCATTGCTATTGGTCATCTGATGATGGATCATTGCTATTGGTCATCTGATGATGGATCATTGATATTGGTCATCTGATGATGGATCATTGATATTGGTCATCTGATGATGGATCATTGCTATTGGTCATCTGATGATGGATCATTGATATTGGTCATCTGATGATAGATCATTGATATTGGTCATCTGATGATGGATCATTAATATTGGTCATCTGATGATGGATCATTGATATTGGTCATCTGATGATGGATCATTGATATTGGTCATCTGATGATAGATCATTGATATTGGTCATCTGATGATGGATCATTGATATTGGTCATCTGATGATGGATCATTGATATTGGTCATCTGATGATGGATCATTGATATTGGTCATCTGATGATAGATCATTGATATTGGTCATCTGATGATGGATCATTGATATTGGTCATCTGATGATGGATCATTGATATTGGTCATCTGATGATAGATCATTGATATTGGTCATCTGATGATGGATCATTGATATTGGTCATCTGATGATAGATCATTGATATTGGTCATCTGATGATAGATCATTGATATTGGTCATCTGATGATGGATCATTGATATTGGTCATCTGATGATAGATCATTGATATTGGTCATCTGATGATGGATCATTGATATTGGTCATCTGATGATGGATCATTGATATTGGTCATCTGATGATAGATCATTGATATTGGTCATCTGATGATGGATCATTGATATTGGTCATCTGATGATAGATCATTGATATTGGTCATCTGATGATAGATCATTGATATTGGTCATCTGATGATGGATCATTGATATTGGTCATCTGATGATAGATCATTGATATTGGTCATCTGATGATGGATCATTGATATTGGTCATCTGATGATGGATCATTGATATTGGTCATCTGATGATAGATCATTGATATTGGTCATCTGATGATGGATCATTGATATTGGTCATCTGATGATGGATCATTGATATTGGTCATCTGATGATAGATCATTGATATTGGTCATCTGATGATGGATGGTTGATATTGGTCATCTGATGATGGATCATTGATATTGGTCATCTGATGATAGATCATTGATATTGGTCATCTGATGATGGATCATTGATATTGGTCATCTGATGGATGATGTTGGTCATCTGATGATGGATCATTGATATTGGTCATCTGATGGATGATGTTGGTGATCTGACAATGGAGGATATTGGTGGTCTGACTATGGTGATATGATGATTGATATTGATGATCTGATGATGATTGATATGGATTATCTGATGATGATTGATATGGATTATCTGATGATTGATATTGATGATCTGATGATGATTGATATTGGTGATTGATTGTGGCGATCTGACTATTGATGATCTTGGTAATCTGATGATGAATGTTATTGGAGATAGGACGATTGATATTGTTGATCTGATGATGATGATTCATATTGGATGATAGGATGATTGATATTGATTATATGATGATGATTGGTATTGGTGATATGATGATAGATATTAGTGATCTGATGATGATAGATATTGGTCATCTGATGATGATAGATATTGGTCATCTGATGATGATAGATATTGGTCATCTGATGATGATAGATAGTGGTCATCTGATGATGATAGATAGTGGTCATCTGATGATGATAGATAGTGGTCATCTGATGATGATAGATAGTGGTCATCTGATGATGATAGATAGTGGTCATCTGATGATGATAGATAGTGGTCATCTGATGATGATAGATAGTGGTCATCTGATGATGATAGATAGTGGTCATCTGATGATGATAGATAGTGGTCATCTGATGATGATAGATAGTGGTCATCTGATGATGATAGATAGTGGCGATCTGATGATGATAGATAGTGGCGATCTGATGATGATAGATAGTGGCGATCTGATGATGATAGATAGTGGTGATCTGATGATGATAGATAGTGGTGATCTGATGATGATAGATAGTGGTCATCTGATGATGATAGATAGTGGTCATCTGATGATGATAGATAGTGGCGATCTGATGATGATAGATAGTGGCGATCTGATGATGATAGATAGTGGCGATCTGATGATGATAGATAGGGGTCATCTGATGATGATAGATAGTGGTCATCTGATGATGATAGATAGTGGTCATCTGATGATGATAGATAGTGGCGATCTGATGATGATAGATATTGGTCATCTGATGATGATAGATAGGGGTCATCTGATGATGATAGATAGTGGTCATCTGATGATGATAGATAGTGGCGATCTGATGATGATAGATAGTGGCGATCTGATGATGATAGATAGTGGCGATCTGATGATGATAGATAGTGGTCATCTGATGATGATAGATAGTGGTCATCTGATGATGATAGATAGTGGTCATCTGATGATGATAGATAGTGGTCATCTGATGATGATAGATAGTGGCGATCTGATGATGATAGATATTGGTCATCTGATGATGATAGATAGGGGTCATCTGATGATGATAGATAGTGGTCATCTGATGATGATAGATAGTGGCGATCTGATGATGATAGATAGTGGCGATCTGATGATGATAGATAGTGGCGATCTGATGATGATAGATAGGGGTCATCTGATGATGATAGATAGTGGTCATCTGATGATGATAGATAGTGGTCATCTGATGATGATAGATAGTGGCGATCTGATGATGATAGATATTGGTCATCTGATGATGATAGATAGTGGTCATCTGATGATGATAGATAGTGGTCATCTGATGATGATAGATAGTGGCGATCTGATGATGATAGATAGTGGCGATCTGATGATGATAGATAGTGGCGATCTGATGATGATAGATAGTGGTCATCTGATGATGATAGATAGTGGTCATCTGATGATGATAGATAGTGGTCATCTGATGATGATAGATAGTGGCGATCTGATGATGATAGATATTGGTCATCTGATGATGATAGATAGGGGTCATCTGATGATGATAGATAGTGGTCATCTGATGATGATAGATAGTGGTCATCTGATGATGATAGATAGTGGCGATCTGATGATGATAGATATTGGTCATCTGATGATGATAGATAGGGGTCATCTGATGATGATAGATAGTGGTCATCTGATGATGATAGATAGTGGTCATCTGATGATGATAGATAGTGGCGATCTGATGATGATAGATATTGGTCATCTGATGATGATAGATAGGGGTCATCTGATGATGATAGATAGTGGTCATCTGATGATGATAGATAGTGGTCATCTGATGATGATAGATAGTGGTCATCTGATGATGATAGATAGTGGTCATCTGATGATGATAGATAGGGGTCATCTGATGATGATAGATAGTGGTCATCTGATGATGATAGATAGTGGTCATCTGATGATGATAGATAGTGGTCATCTGATGATGATAGATAGTGGTCATCTGATGATGATAGATAGTGGTCATCTGATGATGATAGATAGTGGTCATCTGATGATGATAGATAGTGGTCATCTGATGATGATAGATAGTGGTCATCTGATGATGATAGATAGTGGTCATCTGATGATGATAGATAGTGGTCATCTGATGATGATAGATAGTGGCGATCTGATGATGATGGATAGTGGCGATCTGATGATGATAGATAGTGGCGATCTGATGATGATGGATAGTGGTCATCTGATGATGATGGATAGTGGTGATCTGATGATGATGATAGTGGTCATCTGATGATGATAGATAGTGGTCATCTGATGATGATAGATAGTGGTGATCTGATGATGATAGATACTGGTGATCTGATGATGATAGATAGTGGTGATCTGATGATGATGATAGTGGTGATCTGATGATGATGGATAGTGGTGATCTGATGATGATGATAGTGGTGATCTGATGATGATGATAGTGGTGATCTGATGATGATAGTGGTGATCTGATGATGATGATAGTGGTGATCTGATGATGATTGATAGTGGCGATCTGATGATGATAGTGGTGATCTGATGATGATAGTGGTGATCTGATGATGATGATAGTGGTCATCTGATGATGATAGATAGTGGTCATCTGATGATGATAGATAGTGGTGATCTGATGATGATGATAGTGGTGATCTGATGATGATAGTGGTGATCTGATGATGATGATAGTGGTGATCTGATGATGATTGATAGTGGCGATCTGATGATGATAGTGGTGATCTGATGATGATAGTGGTGATCTGATGATGATGATAGTGGTGATCTGATGATGATAGATATTGGTGATCTGATGATGATAGATAGTGGGGATCTGATGATGATAGATAGTGGTGATCTGATGATGATAGATAGTGGTGATCTGATGATGATAGATAGTGGCGATCTGATGATGATAGATAGTGGTGATCTGATGATGATTGATAGTGGTGATCTGATGATGATGGATAGTGGTGATCTGATGATGATGATAGTGGTGATCTGATGATGATTGATAGTGGCGATCTGATGATGATAGTGGTGATCTGATGATGATAGTGGTGATCTGATGATGATGATAGTGGTGATCTGATGATGATTGATAGTGGCGATCTGATGATGATAGTGGCGATCTGATGATGATAGTGGTGATCTGATGATGATAGTGGTGATCTGATGATGATGATAGTGGTGATCTGATGATGATGGATAGTGGTGATCTGATGATGATGATAGTGGTGATCTGATGATGATTGATAGTGGCGATCTGATGATGATAGATAGTGGTCATCTGATGATGATAGATAGTGGTCATCTGATGATGATAGATAGTGGCGATCTGATGATGATAGATAGTGGTCATCTGATGATGATAGATAGTGGTCATCTGATGATGATAGATAGTGGTCATCTGATGATGATAGATAGTGGTCATCTGATGATGATAGATAGTGGTCATCTGATGATGATAGATAGTGGTCATCTGATGATGATAGATAGTGGCGATCTGATGATGATAGATAGTGGCGATCTGATGATGATGGATAGTGGTCATCTGATGATGATAGATAGTGGTCATCTGATGATGATAGATAGTGGTCATCTGATGATGATAGATAGTGGCGATCTGATGATGATAGATAGTGGCGATCTGATGATGATAGATAGTGGTGATCTGATGATGATAGATAGTGGTCATCTGATGATGATAGATAGTGGTCATCTGATGATGATAGATAGTGGTCATCTGATGATGATAGATAGTGGCGATCTGATGATGATAGATAGTGGCGATCTGATGATGATAGATAGTGGCGATCTGATGATGATAGATAGTGGCGATCTGATGATGATAGATAGTGGCGATCTGATGATGATAGATAGTGGTGATCTGATGATGATAGATAGTGGTCATCTGATGATGATAGATAGTGGTCATCTGATGATGATAGATAGTGGTCATCTGATGATGATAGATAGTGGTCATCTGATGATGATAGATAGTGGTCATCTGATGATGATAGATAGTGGTCATCTGATGATGATAGATAGTGGTCATCTGATGATGATAGATAGTGGCGATCTGATGATGATAGATAGTGGTGATCTGATGATGATAGATAGTGGTGATCTGATGATGATAGATAGTGGTCATCTGATGATGATAGATAGTGGTCATCTGATGATGATAGATAGTGGTCATCTGATGATGATAGATAGTGGCGATCTGATGATGATAGATAGTGGCGATCTGATGATGATAGATAGTGGCGATCTGATGATGATAGATAGTGGCGATCTGATGATGATAGATAGTGGTGATCTGATGATGATAGATAGTGGTCATCTGATGATGATAGATAGTGGCGATCTGATGATGATAGATAGTGGCGATCTGATGATGATAGATAGTGGTCATCTGATGATGATAGATAGTGGTCATCTGATGATGATAGATAGTGGTCATCTGATGATGATAGATAGTGGTCATCTGATGATGATAGATAGTGGTCATCTGATGATGATAGATAGTGGTCATCTGATGATGATAGATAGTGGCGATCTGATGATGATAGATAGTGGCGATCTGATGATGATAGATAGTGGTCATCTGATGATGATAGATATTGGCGATCTGATGATGATGGATAGTGGTGATCTGATGATGATGGATAGTGGTGATCTGATGATGATGGATAGTGGTGATCTGATGATGATGGATAGTGGTGATCTGATGATGATGGATAGTGGTGATCTGATGATGATGGATAGTGGCGATCTGATGATGATGATGGATAGTGGCGATCTGATGATGATAGTGGCGATCTGATGATGATAGTGGCGATCTGATGATGATGGATAGTGGTGATCTGATGATGATGATATTGGTGATCTGATGATGGATGATATTGGCGATATGACGATGGGCATTAGAGATATGAAGATTGATAGCGGTGATCTGATTGATATTGGTCATATGAGTATTGGGGATATAGGATGAGTGATAGTGGTGATCTGATGATGATAGTGGCGATCTGATGATGATAGATAGTGGCGATCTGATGATGATAGTGGCGATCTGATGATGATAGATAGTGGTGATCTGATGATGATAGATAGTGGCGATCTGATGATGATAGATAGTGGCGATCTGATGATGATAGATAGTGGTGATCTGATGATGATAGATAGTGGTGATCTGATGATGATAGATAGTGGTGATCTGATGATGATGGATGATAGTGGTGATCTGATGATGATGGATGATAGTGGTGATCTGATGATGAATATTGGCGATATGACAATGGGCATTAGAGATATGAAGATTGATAGCGGTGATCTGATGATTGATATTGGTCATATGAGTATTGGAGATATAGGATGATTGATAGTGGTGATGTAATGACGATTGATATTGGCGACGACTGACACTAATGCTGACGGCCGTTTCCTGTCCCCCCTGCAGATGTACATCGCTCTCATCTCTCTCCACGCGCTCGTCCTGTGCGGCCTGCAGCTCGTCACCTGCGTTCGGGGCCAGTGGCTGGGTAAGTGTCGTGAGCTGTGATTGGTTGGACTTGCAGCAGGTGTTTATAAAATAATTAAAGTGGACTTAAAATGATCCGCTTCCTCCTCCCCTGGTTTCTGATGTTGGGTCCTTCCTCCTGCACCTGCTGCAGTTGACCATTAGGTGGCAGCAGAGATGGTCCTGCATTGCTATTAGTGGCTGAGCCGGAGATCACAGGAGCAAATGCTGGAGCTGTCGGGGGGAAGGTGAGTATTGTGCCCAGTTTTCAGTATCCGTTCAGTTATAATGGGCAGGTGATTACTTTTTCCTGATTTCGGGTACACATGGGCTTTAGTGCCCCCTTCAGCATCTTTCTCTCTCTTTTTTACCCCCGCAGAGTGCAGCAGTTTCAGTCCCCCGGTGACGGTCATCCTGCTGATCTTCCTGTGCCTGGAGGGGCTGCTATTCCTCACCTTCACCGCCGTCATGTTTGGGACCCAGATCCACTCCATATGCAACGACGAGACGGTGAGGCCACTCCCCCACTGCTGTGTTATGGGGCCCCGGGGGGAGGGGCATACAGGGTCTCTCTAATGGGGGAGAGGGGCATACAGGGTCACTAATGGGGGAGAGGGGCATACATGGTCGCTAATGGGGGAGAGGGGCATACAGGGTCTCGCTAATGGGGGGAGGGGCATACAGGGTCTCGCTAATGGGGGAGAGGGGCATACAGGGTCTCGCTAATGGGGGAGAGGGGCATACAGGGTCACTCTAATGGGGGAGAGGGGCATACAGGGTTTCTCTAATGGGGGAGAGGGGCATACAGGGTCTCGCTAATGGGGGAGAGGGGCATACAGGGTCTCTCTAATGGGGGAGAGGGGCATACAGGGCCACTAATGGGGGGAGGGGCATACAGGGTCTCGCTAATGGGGAGAGGAGCATACAGGGTCACTCTAATGGGGGGAGGGGCATACAGGGTCACTCTAATGGGGGGAGGGGCATACAGGGTCTCGCTAATGGGGAAGAGGGGCATACAGGGTCTCTCTAATGGGGGAGAGGGGCATACAGGGTCACTCTAATGGGGAGAGGGGCATACAGGGTCTCTCTAATGGGGGAGAGGGGCATACAGGGTCACTAATGGGGGAGAGGGGCATACAGGGTCACTCTAATGGAGAGAGGGGCATACAGGGTCACTCTAATGGGGAGAGGGGCATACAGGGTCACTCTAATGGGGAGAGGGGCATACAGGGTCTCGCTAATGGGGAAGAGGGGCATACAGGGTCTCTCTAATGGGGGAGAGGGGCATACAGGGTCACTAATGGGGGAGAGGGGCATACAGGGTCTCTAATGGAGAGAGGGGCATACAGGGTCACTCTAATGGGGAGAGGGGCATACAGGGTCACTCTAATGGGGAGAGGGGCATACAGGGTCTCGCTAATGGGGAAGAGGGGCATACAGGGTCTCTCTAATGGGGGGGAGGGGCATACAGGGTCACTCTAATGGGGGAGAGGGGCATACAGGGTCTCTCTAATGGGGGGGAGGGGCATACAGGGTCACTCTAATGGGGCTGCGGGGGGAGGGGCATACAGGGTCACTCTAATGGGGGAGAGGGGCATACAGGGCCACTAATGGGGGAGAGGGGCATACAGGGCCACTAATGGGGGAGAGGGGCATACAGGGTCTCGCTAATGGGGGAGAGGGGCATACAGGGTCTCGCTAATGGGGGAGAGGGGCATACAGGGTCTCTCTAATGGGGGAGAGGGGCATACAGGGTCTCTCTAATGGGGGAGAGGGGCATACAGGGCCACTAATGGGGGGAGGGGCATACAGGGTCTCGCTAATGGGGGGAGGGGCATACAGGGTCTCTCTAATGGGGGAGAGGGGCATACAGGGTCACTCTAATGGGGGAGAGGGGCATACAGGGTCACTAATGGGGGAGAGGGGTATACAGGGTCTCGCTAATGGGGGAGAGGGGCATACAGGGTCTCTCTAATGGGGGAGAGGGGCATACAGGGTCACTCTAATGGGGGAGAGGGGCATACAGGGTCTCTCTAATGGGGGAGAGGGGCATACAGGGTCTCTCTAATGGGGGGGAGGGGCATACAGGGTCACTCTAATGGGGCTGCGGGGGGAGGGGCATACAGGGTCTCTCTAATGGGGGAGAGGGGCATACAGGGTCTCTCTAATGGGGGAGAGGGGCATACAGGGTCTCTCTAATGGGGCTGCGGGGGGAGGGGCATACAGGGTCTCTCTAATGGGGGAGAGGGGCATACAGGGTCTCTCTAATGGGGGAGAGGGGCATACAGGGTCTCTCTAATGGGGGGGAGGGGCATACAGGGTCACTCTAATGGGGCTGCGGGGGGAGGGGCATACAGGGTCACTCTAATGGGGGAGAGGGGCATACAGGGTCTCGCTAATGGGGGGGAGGGGCATACAGGGTCACTCTAATGGGGGAGAGGGGCATACAGGGTCACTCTAATGGGGGAGAGGGGCATACAGGGTCACTCTAATGGGGGAGAGGGGCATACAGGGTCACTCTAATGGGGGAGAGGGGCATACAGGGTCACTCTAATGGGGAGAGGGGCATACAGGGTCACTCTAATGGGGGAGAGGGGCATACAGGGTCACTCTAATGGGGAGAGGGGCATACAGGGTCACTCTAATGGGGGAGAGGGGCATACAGGGTCACTCTAATGGGGGAGAGGGGCATACAGGGTCACTCTAATGGGGCTGCGGGGGGGAGGGGCATACAGGGTCACTCTAATGGGGGAGAGGGGCATACAGGGTCACTCTAATGGGGGAGAGGGGCATACAGGGTCACTCTAATGGGGGAGAGGGGCATACAGGGTCACTCTAATGGGGGAGAGGGGCATACAGGGTCTCTCTAATGGGGGGGAGGGGCATACAGGGTCACTAATGGGGAGAGGGGCATACAGGGTCTCTCTAATGGGGGAGAGGGGCATACAGGGTCTCTCTAATGGGGGAGAGGGGCATACAGGGTCACTGTAATGGGGGAGAGGGGCATACAGGGTCACTCTAATGGGGGAGAGGGGCATACAGGGTCACTCTAATGGGGGAGAGGGGCATACAGGGTCACTCTAATGGGGCTGCGGGGGGGAGGGGCATACAGGGTCACTCTAATGGGGGAGAGGGGCATACAGGGTCTCTCTAATGGGGGAGAGGGGCATACAGGGTCACTCTAATGGGGGAGAGGGGCATACAGGGTCACTAATGGGGGAGAGGGGCATACAGGGTCTTTAATGGAGAGAGGGGCATACAGGGTCACTAATGGGGGAGAGGGGCATACAGGGTCACTAATGGGGGAGAGGGGCATACAGGGTCACTAATGGGGGAGAGGGGCATACAGGGTCACTAATGGGGGAGAGGGGCATACAGGGTCACTAATGGGGGAGAGGGGCATACAGGGTCACTCTAATGGGGGAGAGGGGCATACAGGGTCACTCTAATGGGGGAGAGGGGCATACAGGGTCACTCTAATGGGGGAGAGGGGCATACAGGGTCACTCTAATGGGGGAGAGGGGCATACAGGGTCACTCTAATGGGGGAGAGGGGCATACAGGGTCACTCTAATGGGGGAGAGGGGCATACAGGGTCACTAATGGGGGAGAGGGGCATACAGGGTCTCTCTAATGGGGCCGCGGGGGGAGGGGCATACAGGGTCACTCCTTCTCCCCATTGACCGCAATGGCCCGTTCTCCCCATTGGCCGCCGCCCCGGGGCCGTTCTCCCCATTGGCCGCCGCCCCGGGGCCGTTCTCCCCATTGGCCGCCGCCCCGGGGCCGTTCTCCCCATTGGCCGCCGCCCCGGGGCCGTTCTCCCCATTGGCCGCCGCCCCGGGGCCGTTCTCCCCATTGGCCGCCGCCCCGGGGCCGTTCTCCCCATTGGCCGCCGCCCCGGGGCCGTTCTCCCCATTGGCCGCCGCCCCGGGGCCGTTCTCCCCATTGGCCGCCGCCCCGGGGCCGTTCTCCCCATTGGCCGCCGCCCCGGGGCCGTTCTCCCCATTGGCCGCCACGGGCCATTTGTCCCATTCTGTAATGGCTCCTCCCCATAACTAATGGCCCCTCCCCTCTTCCTAATAAAACGCTGAATATTTACTTATATTTACTAATATTTATCAGATTGGGAATTAATTTTTTCCTGTACAGGAAATCGAGCGGTTAAAAAGCGAGAAGCCCACGTGGGAGCGGCGGCTGCGCTGGGACGGCATGCGCTCGGTCTTCGGCGGGCAGCCATCTTTGCTGTGGATTAACCCCTTTGTGGGGCTGCGGCTCAGGCGCTTCCTCAGGGCCCGCAAAGGCGGCACGGAATTTTCCGTCTGATCCCTATTTTTTTTTTCTACGTAACTGGAATCGCGCCGATCCCTTACGGACCAATCAGATTTCCCGGCATCTAACAATTGACCCTTGTCGGCCAATGGGACGCCCCGATGGGGGAAAAAAAATACTGTTTTGAAAATGGCGCCGTGGGAACGAGCGGCGGATCGCGGGGACGCTCTAATTTATTCCGGAACAGGGTTCTGATCGCACCGATTATTTTTTTTTATATCGATATATAGAAGCTGGAAGCGGCGTTTTGTTTTTTTTTTCCTTTGTGGTAAACTCGTCCTTTTTGCTGTATAGACGCTTTTTCTGTGCCGGTCATGTGACTTCTGAAATGTCGTAGTGCTGGACTGACTGGCGCGGTGGGCGGGGCTTCCTAGATTTTTTTTTTTACCGTTCCGGCATGCCGATTCCCTCCCGCGCTGTGCATGCAGCTTCTCATTGGCTGCCGCCAATCGCGCGATGGTTTCCCGCAATAGCCCCGCCCCCTCCATGAATGTAATTATTTTTTGTTTTACCTCCGCTCCTGACACTACATTGCGCTATGTGGCCGCAAAATCATCTAAGCAATGGCGGAATTTACTCTCGAGCCGTTAAAAGGATTGTCCGGGCTAAGTGTAAAAACAGAGCAATGATGGATGATGATGATGAATGATGATGAATGTGGATGATGATGCTGAATGATGATGAAGAATTAATGATGATGGATGATGAAGAATGTTGGATGATGATGAATGAATGATGATGATGATGAATGATGATGAAGAAGAATGAATGATGATGAAGAATGAATTATGATTATGGATGATGAAGAATGAATGATGATGAAGAATGAATGATGGATGATGAAGAATGGATGATGATGATGGACGATGAATGATGGATGATGAAGAATGAATGATGGATGATGAAGAATGGATGATGATGATGGACAATGAAGAATGAATGATGGATGATGATGATGGATGATGAAGAATGGATGATGAAGAATGAATGATGGATGATGATGAAGAATGAATGATGATGATGAAGAATGAATGATGATGATGAAGAATGAATGGATGATGATGATGATGAAGAATGAATGATGATGAAGAATGAATGATGGATTATGAAGAATGGATGATGATGATGATGGACGATGAAGAATGAATGATGATGATGAAGAATGAATGAATGATGATGATGATGAAGAATGAATGATGATGAAGAATGATGATGAAGAATGAATGATGATGATGAAGAATGAATGATGATGATGAAGAATGAATGATGATGATGAAGAATGAATGAATGATGATGAAGAATGAATGATGATGAAGAATGAATGATGATGAAGAATGAATTATGATGATGGATGATGAAGAATGATGGATGATGAAGAATGAATGATGATGAAGAATGAATGATGGATGATGGATGATGAAGAATGAATGATGGATGATGAAGAATGGATGATGAAGAATGGATGATGATGATGGATGATGATGATGGATGATGAAGAATGGATGATGATGATGGACGATGAAGAATGAATGATGGATGATGATGATGATGATGATGATGGATGATGAAGAATGAATGATGATGATGATGAATGAATGAATGATGATGAAGAATGAATGATGATGAAGAATGAATGATGATGAAGAATGAATGATGGATTATGAAGAATGGAGGATGATGATGATGGACGATGAAGAATGAATGATGAATGATGATGATGAAGAATGAATGATGATGATGATGAAGAATGAATGATGATGATGAAGAATGAATGATGATGATGAAGAATGAATGATGATGATGAAGAATGAATGATGATGATGAAGAATGAATGATGGATGATGAAGAATGAATGATGGATGATGAAGAATGAATGATGGATGATGAAGAATGAATGATGGATGATGAAGAATGGATGATGGATGATTATGATGAAGGATGATGAAGAATGGATGATGATGAAGAATGGATGATGATGATAAAGGATGAATGATGATGAAGAATGAATTATGATGAAGAATGAATTATGATGAAGAATGAATTATGATGAAGAATGGATGATGGGTGATGATGATGAAGAATGAATGATGGATTATGATGATGGATGGTGAAGAATGAATGATGATGAATGATGGATGATGAAGAATGGATGATGATGATTATGACGATGGATGATGAAGAATGAATGATGAAGATTGAATGATGGATGATGAAGAATGAATGATGGATGATGGTGATGAATGATGGATGGTGATGATGATGATGAAGAAGAATGGATGATGAAGAATGGATGATGGATGATGAAGAATGAATAATGATGAAGAATGAATGATGGTGATGAATGATGGATGATGATGGATGGTGGTGATGAATGATGAAGATTGATGATGATTAATGATGATGATGGATGAAGAATGAATGATGATGGATGATGATATTTAGCCCCTATCCTGTAGCCATGCCCCTGTATTTTATGACCACCTTCTTTTTAGCACGGAGATGTGGACAGATCTCCGCCCCCTGGATTTAATTTATTCATGACCCCCTCCTTTTATCAGAGATGTGGATAGGGCTCTGCCCCCAGTATTTAATTAATTACCACTACCTTTTAGCACAGAGATGTGGATAGAGCTCTGCCTGCTCTTGATTTAATTTATTCATAACCACCTCCTTTTTAGCACAAAAATATTGAAAGAGCTCCGCCCCCTGGATTTATTCATGACCCCTCCTTTTATCAGAGATTTGGATAGATCTCCGCCCAATGTATTTAATGTATTCATGACCACCTCCTTTTATCATAGATATGTAGATACTTCTCCACCCCCTGGATTTAATTTATTCATGATCTCCACCCCCTGGATTTAATTTATTCATGACCTCCATTTATCATAGAGATTTAGATAGACGCCCCCAGTATTTAATTAATGTCCACCTTTTTAGCACAGAAATATGGATAGAACTCCGCCCCCTGTATTTAATTTATTCATGACCACCTTCTTTTTAGCACAGAAATATGGATAGAACCCCGCCCCCTGTATTTAATTTATTCATGACCACCTTCTTTTTAGCACAGAGATGTAGATAGAACTCCGCCCCCTGGATTTAATTTATTCATTCCCTCCTTTTACTATAGATAGGTGGATAGAATTCCGCCCCAGTATTAATGAACACCTTTTTAGCTCAGAGATGTGGATAGAGCTCCGCCCCCCGGATTTAATGTATTCATGACCACCTCCTTTTATCAGAGAGGTGGACAGATCTCCGCCCCCCTGGATTTAATTTATTCATGACCCCCTCCTTTTATCAGAGATGTGGATAGGGCTCTGCCCCCAGTATTTAATTCATTACCACTACCTTTTAGCACAGAGATGTGGATAGATCTCCACCCCCTGGATTTAATTTATTCATGACCACCTTTTTTCATAGAGGTGTGGATAGAGCTCTGCCCTCTGGATTTAATTTATTCATGACTTCCTTTTATTATAGAGATGTGGATAGAGCTCCGCCCCCTGGATTTAATTTATTCATGACCACCTCCTTTAGAGCAACAGGTGGACATAAATGAAGGAGGGGGGGGGGGGGGGAGTTAATTTATTTATGACCACCTCCTTTTATCATAGAGATGTGGATAGATCTCCCCTCCCCCCCAGATTTAATTAATTCATGACCACCTTTTTAGCACAGAAATATTGATAGAGCTCTGCCCCCTGGATTTAATTAATGACCACCTTCTTTTTAGCACAGAGATGTGGACAGATCTCCACCCCCTAGATTTAATTTATTCATGACCACCTCTTTTTTTTTTTTGCACTGACAGGTGGACATAAATCCAGGGAGGGGGAGTTATTTTATTCATTGATTTAATTTATTCATGACCACCTGCTTTTATCATAGAGATGTGGACAGATCTCCGCCCCCTGGATTTAATTTATTCATGACCTGTTACCATAGAGATGTGGATAGAGCTCCGCCCCTAGTATTTACTTAATGACCACCCTTTTTTTTTAGCAGAGATGTGGATAGAGCTCCGCCCCCTGGATTTAATTTATTTGTGACAGACCTCCGCCCCCTGGATTTAATTTATTCATGACCAGCTTCTTTTTAGCAATGGAGAGGTGTACATAACTCTTCCCCTGAATTTAAAGTGGACCAAAATCCAGGATCTTGACTTCCCCGGGCCGCGGCCCGCACATGCGGCGTTGGTATGGGGATCAGGTAAGTTTTGCTGGGGTAACGCACAGTGGGGTATCCCAAATCGAGATGCCCTGGGGAGAGGTAATCAGGAATTGGAGTCTTATAGATTCCTGGGCTGCCCAAGATGGGTTCCACTTTCATTTATTCATGACCACCAATTTTAGCACTGAATGGTGGACATAACTCTGCCCTGCTTTTATCCGACAGCGCTTGTGCGTGTGCAGGGGAGAATAGCTGCTCCTTCCTCTGCTTGTCAGTTAGTTCTTTGTATAGGTCCAGTGGCGGGGCTACAGAAAAAGGTCTGGATCTCGGCAACGACAGCTCTATTCAGCAGCAAAAATAAAGTGGTCATGAATAATAAAAAAAAATCCAGGGGCGGGGCTACAGAAAAGGGTCTGGATCTCGGCAACGACAGCTCTATTCAGCAGCAAAAATAAAGTGGTCATGAATTTTTAAAAAAAACCCAGGGGCGGGGCTACAGAAAAGGGGCTGGATCTCGGCAACGACAGCTCTATTCAGCAGCAAAAATAAAGTGGTCATGAATTTTTAAAAAAAAACCAGGGGCGGGGCTACAGAAAAGGGGCTGGATCTCAGCAACAACGGCTTTATTCAGCAGCCCATCTCTTGCTGGCAGGTAAGCAAACAATGATTTGTTCTTACACTTTGCCTGGACAATCACTTTAAATGAACAAACGCATATATAAGCTAATTTCTTCCGCACTGACCAATAGCAGAGCAGCAAAGCCCCGCCTCTAGGTTATAGGTCCCAGCTGATTGGCTGTCTTAGCGGCAGATGCTGCTGAACTCTATGGTGCGAGGTAATCGAGGGGGGTCATTCCACTGCTCGGATGACCTTTAAAGTGGACCCCCAATTGGCTGGCCCTGGAATCTAGAATATGAGAAAAGCCAGGATGCCCTGATCACTAGTCAAAATCCTGGGTTTTGGTCCACTTTAAAGCGGACTAAAAGTGGCCTTTGCGTCTACGTTTGCAGAGATATATAAAAACAAGGGGCGCCCCAACCCCGGGGGGGATGCAACCAGAGACTAACAAAGGCACTCTAGTAATTAGTATCAAATTTATTGAATTATCATAAGTTCGTATTCAATTATATTAAAAACTATAGTTAAAACATATAACACAATTGTGTAGACTGCCATCAAATGAGGGGCGGGGGGGGGGGGGGAATCTAATGTACCCAGTGTAGGAACCTAATATGTCAGTAAACCATTAATAATATAATATTTGTAAATCAATCCATAAAGTGTCAAGTGCATCAAATCCCAATATATATATATATACACACATAACAGAGCAAAAAATTCGAGTAAAGTCACAAACAAAATACATAATCATCCTACTTGCCAGATAAAGTGCCATGTGCGGACCAACATTGGGACCCCCAGGGAATCTGCCATGTGCGGACCAACATTGGGACCCCCAGATCCCCCGGGGGGGATCTGCCATGTGCGGACCAACATTGGGACCCCCAGGGAATCTGCCATGTGCGGACCAACATTGGGACCCCCAGATCCCCCGGGGGGGATCTGCCATGTGCGGACCAACATTGGGACCCCCAGGGAATCTGCCATGTGCGGACCAACATTGAGACCCCCAGGGAATCTGCCATGTGCGGACCAACATTGGAACCCCCAGGGAATCTGCCATGTGCGGACCAACATTGGGACCCCCAGGGAATCTGCCGTGTGCGGACCAACATTGAGACCCCCAGGGAATCTGCCATGTGCGGACCAACATTGGGACCCCCAGGGAATCTGCCATGTGCGGACCAACATTGGGACCCCCAGGGAATCTGCCATGTGCGGACCAACATTGGGACCTCCAGATCCCCCGGGGAATCTGCCATGTGCGGACCAACATTGGGACCCCCAGGGAATCTGCCATGTGCGGACCAACATTGGGACCCCCAGGGAATCTGCCATGTGCGGACCAACATTGGGACCCCCAGGGAATCTGCCGTGTGCGGACCAACATTGGGACCCCCAGGGAATCTGCCGTGTGCGGACCAACATTGGGACCCCCAGGGAATCTGCCGTGTGCGGACCAACATTGGGACCCCCAGGGAATCTGCCGTGTGCGGACCAACATTGGGACCCCCAGGGAATCTGCCGTGTGCGGACCAACATTGGGACCCCCAGGGAATCTGCCGTGTGCGGACCAACATTGGGACCCCCAGGGAATCTGCCGTGTGCGGACCAACATTGGGACCCCCAGGGAATCTGCCATGTGCGGACCAACATTGGAACCCCCAGGGAATCTGCCATGTGCGGACCAACATTGGGACCCCCAGGGAATCTGCCATGTGCGGACCAACATTGGGACCCCCAGGGAATCTGCCATGTGCGGACCAACATTGGGACCCCCAGATCCCCCAGGGAATCTGCCATGTGCGGACCAACATTGGGACCCCCAGATCCCCCAGGGAATCTGCCATGTGCGGACCAACATTGGGACCCCCAGATCCCCCAGGGAATCTGCCATGTGCGGACCAACATTGGGACCCCCAGTGAATCTGCCATGTGCGGACCAACATTGGGACCCCCAGATCCCCCGGGGAATCTGCCATGTGCGGACCAACATTGGGACCCCCAGGGAATCTGCCATGTGCGGACCAACATTGGGACCCCCAGGGAATCTGCCATGTGCGGACCAACATTGGGACCCCCAGGGAATCTGCCATGTGCGGACCAACATTGGGACCCCCAGGGAATCTGCCATGTGCGGACCAACATTGGGACCCCCAGGGAATCTGCCATGTGCGGACCAACATTGGGACCCCCAGGGAATCTGCCATGTGCGGACCAACATTGAAACCCCCAGGGAATCTGCCATGTGCGGACCAACATTGAGACCCCCAGGGAATCTGCCGTGTGCGGACCAACATTGGGACCCCCAGGGAATCTGCCGTGTGCGGACCAACATTGGGACCCCCAGGGAATCTGCCGTGTGCGGACCAACATTGGGACCCCCAGGGAATCTGCCGTGTGCGGACCAACATTGGGACCCCCAGGGAATCTGCCATGTGCGGACCAACATTGGGACCCCCAGGGAATCTGCCATGTGCGGACCAACATTGGGACCCCCAGGGAATCTGCCATGTGCGGACCAACATTGAGACCCTCAGGGAATCTGCCATGTGCGGACCAACATTGGGACCCCCAGGGAATCTGCCATGTGCGGACCAACATTGAGACCCCCAGGGAATCTGCCATGTGCGGACCAACATTGGGACCCCCAGGGAATCTGCCATGTGCGGACCAACATTGGGACCCCAGGGAATCTGCCATGTGCGGACCAACATTGGGACCCCCAGGGAATCTGCCATGTGTGGACCAACATTGGGACCCCCAGGGAATCTGCCATGTGCGGACCAACATTGGGACCCCAGGGAATCTGCCATGTGCGGACCAACATTGGGACCCCCAGGGAATCTGCCATGTGCGGACCAACATTGGGACCCCAGGGAAACTGCCATATGCGGACCAACATTGGGACCCCCAGGGAATCTGCCATGTGCGGACCAACATTGGGACCCCCAGGGAATCTGCCATGTGCGGACCAACATTGGGACCCCCAGGGAATCTGCCATGTGCGGACCAACATTGGGAACCCAGATCCCCCCAGGGAATCTGCCATGTGCGGACCAACATTGGGACCCCCAGGGAATCTGCCATGTGCGGACCAACATTGGGACCCCCAGATCCCCCCAGGGAATCTGCCATGTGCGGACCAACATTGGGACCCCTAGATCCCCCAGGGAATCTGCCATGTGTGGACCAACATTGGGACCCCTAGATCCCCCAGGGAATCTGCCATGTGCGGACCAATATTGGGACCCCCAGGGAATCTGGGGTCCCAATGTTGGTCCGCACATGGCACTTTATCTGGCAAGTAGGAGATTATGTATTACCTACCTCTTTAATAGCATTTTTTGCACTGTTATGTGTATATATATTGGGACTTGATGCACTTTGGAAGCACTTGACACTTAATATAATATTTGTAAATCCATCCATAATGGTTTACTGACTTATTAGGTTCCTACACTGGGTACATTAGATTTTTTCCCCCCTGCCCCTCATTTGATGGCAGTCTACATATGTGTTATATGTTTTTAACTAGTTTTTAATATGATTGAATACGAACTTATGATAATTCAATAAATTTGATACTAATTACTAGAGTGCCTTTGTTCGTCTCTGGTTGCATCCCCCCCTGGGGTTGGGGCGCCCCTTGTGTTTATATTATACTTACCTTAATAAGGGATTCACCAGAGCAGGGCACCTACATAGTAGATTATTGTATGCTGCTTCCCATCCCCTCTTTTGCTGAATAAGTTTGCAGGGATGCATGATTCCCTCTCACTGGGGCATCCCGAATTGTACCGATCCAGTGGTCCACTATAGCTTCAGCCAGGGGCGTGCTCGGCCCTTAGCTGTACAGACCTGTCTCCGGCTAAGCGAAGCCTGAATAGAGCCGAGCGTGCCATTGGATCGGTGGTGGGGGTTTAAACAGTGGGGCATCCCAAATCATGGCAAGGAGCACACCCTGGTGTGGGCAATATCTGGGGTTTTGGTCCACTTTTAAGGTTTGATGTTCAAGCCCACCCAGCAAATCTGATTGGTTACTGGTGGTCATAGAAGGCAATGAGGAGGTGGAAAGCATTGGCTGGCCTGACTTCAGTTCCTCTTTAATGTTCATCATGGTAGATGAGGATGTTCAGGTGCTGCCCCATTATTCCCTCTCGTACCCCCGGCGGGTCAGACGCATCATCACATGCCGCGATTGGTTCTACGCCAAACCCCTCTTAATGGAGCTCCGCCTTCTTTTATGCTACTTCCCACCCCCCCTCTGGAATTTTGCATCGGATGATCCGCGTGGGCGGAGCAACTGCCGCAACCTCCTATTGCACTGATCTGTGAAATAAAGTATTAAAGTGACTTTCCTACAGACCCGCCTCTTGAAATCTTCTGCTGGGGCTCCGCCCCCTGCGCATGTTGTGTGTGTGACTGTAGAGTGTGAGCTCTGAGGGACAGGAGGTCATGTGACTGCTTCTATGTACAGTGCTGTGGTACATGTCAGCGCTATATAATGTATAATAGTGCAGGCGGTGTCTCCCCGGTGTGGGATAATCTCGGGGGAGCTATAGATAGGAAATTCCAAAGGAGCCGAGTCTGTGTCCTTAATCTGGATTAGGGAGATCCTCGGCCTTGCTCTCGGCTATACCTGCCAGTGCTGTGGATACATCGGGTGGTTCTGGGACAGAAAGGTTTAACTAGGACAGTGACTAACGTCCTTTAAAAGCAATACATTAGCCCGGGACACATTGCTGGTCCACGCCCCCGAGGAGCTTTCGAGACAAGATTCGGTTCAGATCTGGCTATAGGGGCTGAAATGGCGGCTTCTGAAATGGTACCAAACCTTTATGATGTTGGGAGTGGATACGCGCTCCCCCCAGAACCATGATGCTTGGGGCTATAAGCATTGCAGGGGCTAAAGGTGAGGTTCGTAGGTACAATGGGGTCAGGTATGGGGGAGACTTGGGAGGCAGTGATGTTAGAGGAGAACCAAGTGAACTTGAGCATAGGGTCTCCATAAGGTGCCAGCCCAGTAGGCAGGGACGTAGCTAGGGGGGCACATGCCCCCGGCTGCAGCAGGTGAGGGGGGTTCCAAAGAGCGGCCCGAGTACAGGTGGGGGGCGCCATTTTGAATCTTTGCCCAGAAAACCTAGCTAAACTTCTGCCAGCAGGCCCAAAGCAGTATGGCCCACCAGTAAATCTCCCGGTGCTTCCTATTGCCAGTCTGAACCTGTCAGTGGTTTTATTCTGCCTTACTGGATGCTCAGATGAAAACCTAAATATTTATAGCTCCTCAAATCTGGTACATCATCATCATAATAATAAATATTTATATTTTTATTTTAATATTTTTTATATTATTATTATTTATATTATATTATTATTATTTATATTATTATTCCCTTAAAAGTCTCCCTCCCCAAAAATCCTTTTTGGCCAGGGCCGGTGAGAACTCCCTGAAATGACTCCTCCCAAGATGCACCTGGGAATAATGGTTTCCCTTATGTGCTCCCGTCATCAGTGGGTGCATGGGCCCTATAGCAGTTGCATAATCGGCCCTGTGCTACTCACCCATGCATGAAGCTCAATAACTTGATTTATTGGGCAGGGCAAGAGGGGAGATGCTAGACCCCCAGATCCCCCAGGGAATCTGCCATGTGCGGACCAACATTGGGAATCCCAGGGAATCTGCTATGTGCGGACCAACATTGGGACCCCCAGGGAATCTGCCATGTGCGGACCAACATTGGGACCCCCAGGGAATCTGCCATGTGCGGACCAACATTGGGACCCCCAGGGAATCTGCCATGTGCAGACCAACATTGGGACCCCCAGGGAATCTGCCATGTGCGGACCAACATTGGGACCCCCAGGGAATCTGCCATGTGCGGACCAACATTGGGACCCCCAGATCCCCCAGGGAATCTGCCATGTGTGGACCAACATTGGGACCCCCAGATCCCCCAGGGAATCTGCCATGTGCGGACCAACATTGGGAATCCCAGGGAATCTGCCATGTGCGGACCAACATTGGGACCCCCAGGGAATCTGCCATGTGCGGACCAACATTGGGACCCCCAGGGAATCTGCCATGTGCGGACCAACATTGGGACCCCCAGGGAATCTGCCATGTGCGGACCAACATTGGGACCCCCAGATCCCTCAGGGAATCTGCCATGTGCGGACCAATATTGGGACCCCCAGATCCCCCGGGGGATCTGCCATGTGCGGACCAACATTGGGACCCCCAGATCCTCCAGGGAATCTGCCATGTGCGGACCAACATTGGAACCCCCAGGGAATCTGCCATGTGCGGACCAACATTTGGACCCCCAGATCCCCCAGCAAATCTGCCATGTGCGGACCAACATTTGGATCCCCAGATCCCCCAGGGAATCTGCCATGTGCGGACCAACATTGGGACCCCCAGATCCCCCCAGGGAATCTGCCATGTGCGGACCAACATTGGGACCCCCAGGGAATCTGCCATGTGCGGACCAACATTGGGACCCCCAGATCCCCCAGGGAATCTGCCATGTGCGGACCAACATTGGGACCCCCAGATCCCCCAGGGAATCTGCCATGTGCGGACCAGCATTGGGACCCCCAGATCCCCCAGGGAATCTGCCATGTGCGGACCAACATTGGGAATCCCAGGGAATCTGCCATGTGCGGACCAACATTGGGACCCCCAGGGAATCTGCCATGTGCGGACCAACATTGGGACCCCCAGGGAATCTGCCATGTGTGGACCAACATTGGGACCCCCAGATCCCCCAGGGAATCTGCCATGTGTGGACCAACATTGGGACCCCCAGATCCCCCAGGGAATCTGCCATGTGCGGACCAACATTGGGAATCCCAGGGAATCTGCCATGTGCGGACCAACATTGGGACCCCCAGGGAATCTGCCATGTGCGGACCAACATTGGGACCCCCAGGGAATCTGCCATGTGCGGACCAACATTGGGACCCCCAGGGAATCTGCCATGTGCGGACCAACATTGGGACCCCCAGATCCCCCGGGGGGGATCTGCCATGTGCGGACCAACATTGGAACCCCCAGGGAATCTGCCATGTGCGGACCAACATTGGGACCCCCAGATCCCCCTAGGGAATCTGCCATGTGCGGACCAACATTGGAACCCCTAGATCCCCCAGGGAATCTGCCATGTGCGGACCAATATTGGGACCCCCAGATCCCCCAGGGAATCTGGGGTCCCAATGTTGGTCCGCACATGGCACTTTATCTGGCAAGTAGGAGATTATGTATTACCTACCTCTTTAATAGCATTTTTTGCACTGTTATGTGTATATATATTGGGATTTGATGCACTTTGGAAGCACTTGACACTTAATATAATATTTGTAAATCCATCCATAATGGTTTACTGACTTATTAGGTTCCTACACTGGGTACATTAGATTTTTCCCCCCTGCCCCTCATTTGATGGCAGTCTACACAATTGTGTTATATGTTTTTAACTAGTTTTTAATATGATTGAATACGAACTTATGATAATTCAATAAATTTGATACTAATTACTAGAGTGCCTTAGTCTCTGGTTGCATCCCCCCCTGGGGTTGGGGCGCCCCTTGTGTTTATATTATACTTACCTTAATAAGGGATTCACCAGAGCAGGGCACCTACATAGTAGATTATTGTATGGTGCTTCCCATCCCCTCTTTTGCTGAATACGTTTGCAGGGATGCATGATTCCCTCTCACTGGGGCATCCCGAATTGTATCGATCCAGTGGTCCACTATAGCTTCAGCCAGGGGCGTGCTCGGCCTGTCTCCGGCTAAGCGAAGCCTGAATAGAGCCGAGCGTGCCGATTGGTGTGCCATTGGATCGGTGGTGGGGGTTTAAACAGTGGGGTATCCCAAATCATGGCAAGGAGCACACCCTGGTGTGGGCAATATCTGGGGTTTTGGTCCACTTTTAAGGTTTGACGTTCAAGCCCACCCAGCAAATCTGATTGGTTACTGGTGGTCATAGAAGGCAAGGAGGAGGTGGAAAGCATTGGCTGACTTGACTTCAGTTCCTCTTTAATGTTCATGTGCTGCTCCATTATTCCCGCTCGTATCCCCGGCGGGTCAGACGCATCATCACATGCCGCGATTGGTTCTACGCCAAACCCCTCCTCTTAATGGAGCTCCGCCTTCTTTTATGCTACTTCCCGCCCCCCCTGGAATTTTGCATCAGATGATCCGCGTGGACGGAGCAACTGCCGCAACCTCCTATTGCACTGATCTGTGAAATAAAGTATTAAAGTGACTTTCCTACAGACCCGCCTCTTGAAATCTTCTGCCGGGGCTCCGCCCCCTGCGCATGTTGTGTGTGTGACTGTAGAGTGTGAGCTCTGAGGGACAGGGGGTCATGTGACTGCTTCTATGTACAGCGCTGTGGTATATGTCAGCGCTATATGAATGTATAATGGTGCGGGTGGCATCTCCTCGGTGTGGGATATAAAGGTTTAACTAAAGCAGTGACTAACGTCTTTTAAAAGCAATACATCAGCCCGGAACACATTGCTGGTCGGCCCATGAGCCGCTGAGCCGCTGAGCCACGCCCCCGAGGAGCTTTAGAGACAAGATTCGGTTCAGATCTGGCTATAGGGGCTGAAATGACGGCTTCTGAAATGGTACCAAACCTTTATGATGTTGGGAGTGGATACGCGCTCCCCCCCCAGAACCATGATGCTTGGGGCTATAAGCATTGCAGGGGCTAAAGGTGAGGTACAATGGGGTCAGGTATGGGGGAGACTTGGGAGGCAGTGATGTTAGAGGAGAGCCGAGTGAACTTGAGCATAGGGTCTCCATAAGGTGCCAGCCCAGTAGGCAGGGACGTAGCTAGGGGGGCACATGCCCCCGGCTGCAGCAGGTGAGGGGGTTCCAAAGAGCGGCCCGAGTACAGGTGGGGGGCGCCATTTTGAATCTTTGCCCAGAAAACCTAGCTAAACCTCTGCCAGCAGGCCCAAAGCAGTATGGCCCACCAGTAAATCTCCCGGTGCTTCCTATTGCCAGTCTGAACCTGTCAGTGGTTTTATTCTGCCTTACTGGATGCTCAGATGAAAACCTAAATATTTATAGCTCCTCAAATCTGGTACATCATCATCATCATAATAATATAAATATTTATTTTTATATATTTGTTATATTTTATTTTAATATTTTTTATATTATTATTTATATTATATTATTATTATTTATATTATATTATTATTATTTATATTATATTATTATTATTTATATTATTATTCCCTTAAAAGTCTCCCTCCCCAAAAATCCTTTTTTGGCCAGGGCCGGTGAGAACTCCCTGAAATGACTCCTCCCAAGATGCACCTGGGAATAATGGTTTCCCTTATGTGCTCCCGTCATCAGTGGGTGCATGGGCCCTATAGCAGTTGCATAATCGGCCCTGTGCTACTCACCCATGCATGAAGCTCAATAGCTTGATTTATTGGGCAGGGCAAGAGGGGAGATGCTAGACAGCCCAGACAAGTTGTCAAATATAATCCCCGGCTTACTGTGTGCTCCTTAATCTTAGCTTACTACACCGGATGTCAGAGCCAGGGGAAACACAATTAATGTCACAAAGGCCAGACCTGCTACCAGACACCCAACATGCAGACTGCCTGCACAAAGAAAAGCTAGTTTAGCATGGTCTTCTTATACAGTGTACTCCTACTCCAAAGTCAAAAACACACACAATGCCTAGGCAAATGCAATGGGGCATAAAGATGCAATCATAGAACAGGCCCGGCCATGCACGGTGGGGGTGGGGGGGGGGGGGGGATGTCGGTGCAACCAGGAACAAGGAAGTCCTGCTGGCTGGGAAAGAGGGACAATTGTTAAATTAGGACACGCCCCTCACTAAGGGATGGATGAAGCCACGCCCCCTTATTCAGAGATTGATAGGAGATACATTGTAACAGTTACAATAGAAAAACTTTGAATAGGCGAATTAATCATTTATTGCTGCAGATCTGCATGTTCCACCTCAAAGAGGGACCATATGTAAATGAAGCCACGCCCCCATTGAGGGATGGATGAAGCCACGCCCCCATTGAGGGATGGATGAAGCCACGCCCCCATTGAGGGATGGATTAAGCCACGCCCCCCATTGAGGGATGGATTAAGCCACACCCCCCATTGAGGGATGGATGAAGCCACACCCCCCATTGAGGGATGGATGAAGCCACACCCCCCATTGAGGGATGGATGAAGCCACACCCCCCATTGAGGGATGGATGAAGCCACACACCCCCCCCCATTGAGGGATGAAGCCACGCCCCCTCATTGAGGGATGGATAGGAGATACATTGTAACAGTTACAACAATAGAAACAGTTTGAATAGGCAAATGAATCAGTTATTGCTGCAGATCTGCATGTTACACCTCAAAGAGGGACAATATGTAAATGAAGCCACGCCCCCCCATTGTGAGATTGATTGAAGCCACGCCCCCTCGTTGGGGGATGGAGGAAGCCACGCCCCCCTCGTTGAGGGATGGATGAAGCCACGCCCCCCTCGTTGAGGGATGGAGGAAGCCACGCCCCCCTCGTTGAGGGATGGAGGAAGCCACGCCCCCCTCGTTGAGGGATGGATAGGAGATGGGATGTAACTGTTAACGATAGAAAACACTTTGAATAGGCAAATGAATCATTTATTGCTGCAGATCTGCATGTTACACCTCAAAGAGGGACAAATGAGAACAACGAGGGACAGGGGCTCAAAAGAGGGACAGTCCCTGCAAATCAGGGATACTTCCTGCATCATGTCTGGGCCCCACTTATTATATAATGTTATGGCTGGGCCCCTAGTCCGGAGCCAAAAATTCCTGAAGGCTGGCCCAGGGCATGACCGGGTCCCATGACATTTAATGCTGCCCTGCAGGGTCCCGGAAGACTCCACGGCTCCATCATCCTGATAGGGTGAGAAATAGGTCAATTGTCTTGCTGTGCTTCTTTGCCGCCTCCATGGGGGCGCTCTCGGGCCATTTCCAGCTATGGAGACATCTGATGATTTCCGGTCTAACTGCAATTAAAGACATAACGTCCGTTTTATTAAAGTGGGTCTGGAACACATTGTCCAGTACGTTGCTGGGATCGATTTCCTGAATCTTCTGATTGCAAAATGTAATCTGCTCTGCGGGGGCGGGGCTTGCTAGTCACTTAATAATGGATGATTTCTCATTTTACTGCAATAAAGTGGACAAACACCCAGGATCTCCTTGGAGAGATGTCTCATTTTCCAGCAATTAAAAGGCATAAAGTCTGTTTGTTCCAGTTTTATAAAGTGTGTGTTTAAAAGTCCATCGAGCATATTGATTGCAGACAGTGATCAGCTCTGCGGGGGTGGGGCTTGCTGGACCCCCTTTCTTGGCAATAACTGGTTTTGGAGATTCTTAGTTTCGCTCCAATTAAAGACGTAAAGTCTGTTTTATAAAGTGGTCTCTGCTGTGTCTTGTTTCGAGGTCCATGGTCACGTGTTGAGCATATTGATTACAAACAGTAATCTGCTCTGCTGGGGCGGGGCTTGCTGGACACGGCTTTTTAGCCGATGATTTCTCATTTTACTTCAATTAAAGTGGACCTAAATCCAGGATTGTGACTACCCTGGGTTTTGGTCCTTCCCGAACAGGGATGTCCCGCTGTGTGAAACCCCCCAGGTCCCCAAAATAAACTCACCTCTGCCCGGTCCTATGCGGCCTCTCGTCCAATCAGCGCGCTCGGATCCGCTCCCTCCCCTTCGTCTAAGGCAAGCAGATCCAAGGGCGCTGGCGGACGCATCCCCTGCTACACTCTAACAAAGAGCGTGCCCGCGCCTGCCACTCACAAATGCCTGGAGCAGGCATGTGCCCTGCTAGAGGGATAACGGGGATGCGGCCCGGGCTCGCACATGCGCCTTTGGACTGGGAAGAAGGTAAGTTTATGGGCGATCTGGGGGGGGGGGGGTTCACACAGCGGGGCATCCTGATTCTGGATGCCCCGGTGGGGGGAGGGGTTCAAGCTCATAGATTCCAGGGTCGTCGGACCGTGGGTTTTGGTGCACTTTAAAAGCATAACATCTGTTAAATCCTGTTGTTCGAAGGTCAATGGAAACGTTGAGCAATATTGATTGCAAACCGTGATCTGCTCTGCGGGGGCGGGGCTTGCTAGCCAATCTCATTGGAGAGGTTTCATTTTCAGCAATTTAAAGGCATAAAGTCTGTTTGTTGCCATTTTATAAAGCGTGTTTAAAGTCCATTGAGCATATTGATTGCAGACGGTGATCAGCTCTGCGGGGGCGGGGCTTGCTAGACCTTTTTTTGCCAATGACTGGTTTTGGAGATTTTTCATTTTACTGCAATTAAAGGCGTAATGTATGTTTTATAAAGTGGTCGCATTTCAGGTCCATGGACATATGTTGAGCATATTGATTTCAAACAGTGGACTGCTCTGCAGGGGCGGGGCTTTCACAAACCCCTATTGAGCAGAATGTTCCTGGAATCTATTATTTTTGTCACTTTATGTAATCAATAAATCTGCTCTGCTGGGGCTTTCTAGACCACCTCTTTCTTGGAGATTTTACTGCAATTAATGGCAGAAAGTCTATCGTGTTTAGAAGTGCACTGAGCATATTGATTGCAAACACTGATCTGCTCTGCAGGGGCGGGGCTTGCTAGACCACCTTTATGATCTGTGTTGGAGATATCTTTCATTTCACTTCACTGCAATTAAAGTTTTTCAAGTTTGTTTAATCCCGTAAAGTTTTGCTCCACAGTGTCACGTTTTATCCTCCATAGATGCATAATGAACACAGATATGCTTTGCAGGGGCGGGGCTTGCTAGACCACCTCTATGATCGACGTTGGAGATACTTTCCATTTCGACGCAATTAAAGGTTTTAAAGTTTGTTTAATCCAATAAAGTCTTCTCCACAGTGTCAATTATTTACTCCCCACAGACACATATTGAGAATTATGATTGCAAATGGTGATCTTGCTCTGCAGGGGCGGGGCTTGCTAGATGATCTCTTTCTTGGCAATGACAGTTCGAGGCGCGATGGGCCCGGGGGCTCCAGCTGTGGGGCTCAGCTTGAAGTCTTCAGCGGGCGGGGACGGCAGAGGGCTCTTCAGAGAAACTTTAAAATAGAAAACCTTTTGGTTAGTTCCTGGGTTAAAGGCAAACTCTGCCCTAATTTTTTCTTCTTCTCTGCCTACTGCTTCTTACTCCCATTGGAGAGACTTAGCCTTACTTTTTTTCCTGATACGCCATATTTATGATAAAGGTATCAACCTATAGTAAATAGGTATAAATAGGTATAAAAATATATAAAAATAAATATAAATAAAAAATAAAAAAATATATACAAATAAATATATAAAAATATATATTTAAATATATATTTGAATATAAAAATATATTTATATGTATATTATAGCACCCATGTAAGTTGTAGACTATGAGCTTCCCATCAGTTGCTAGGTCGCTCTAGGACATCACAGACCTTAATGAGAAGCCCCACCCTTTTCTTTATTTTTGGACAGAACAGGGACACGTTAGAACCACTTTAGTGTGATTTTTCTAGAAACCCCTGGGGTGAGTGACCTCACTTTATTTTCTCTCCTTGTTGATCGAACACAAAGTTAATCTAACAGACGAGTCATGGGTGTCACAGGGTCACCACTACTTGATCCTGATTCTGAGCCAGGGAAAAAAAGGATAAACCCTTTTTTTTTTTCTTTTTTTTCAAATATCAGGAAATATTATTGTGCAAAAATCATGCAATATCTACCCAGGCTCAGACTGGCCCACCAGGTTAGCCCCCCGGTGGGCCCCTCATTTTCTATTGCAAGAGAGTACAGGTTAGCCACCGCCCTAGAAATAAGCCAGTAATATTTGAATTTAACTATTGGATGGGCCCCCAAAGTTCATATAGCTGGTGGGCCCCATACCCACCTTTTCCATGTCAAACGTGCAATGCAATAGAGGTTTGGGGTCAATGGGGCCCCTTATTGCTTTAGCACTACTTGATCCTGATGGGTCCAAAACCTACCCTCCACCGTTCTGAGCCAGGAAAGAGGGACCACCCCAATAAATGACAGGCGCGGGACTCACCTGAAGGCACAGCGTGGATCACAGAAGGTAAGTTCTGGCTGTGGATGGCGTGACCCGGAATGATCTCCAGCCCCAAGCTGGACGAGTGCAAGAAGTGACCCCCGTCCATGGCTGATCCTGAAAGACCAATAAGATGCGTCTGATGAGGTCACGTGGCCAGAGGCGGCAGTGCTGTCTGCTCCCTGTGTCATTTGGTTTGAAATAAGGAGAGAGAAAGAGACGAGAGAAAAAGGCGCAAGTGAGAAAGACGAGAGAGAGAGAGAAAGAGAAGATAGAGAGAGAAAATACAATTTTGTGAGTACTCACCTGTAGAATTGATTATGGTGGTGTCCGGCTCGGGTCGCTCCATTCTTGACAATTGGGTTATCCGCCACAAGGTGGCGCAGTTGACTGCAAGACAAAACTTGTGGCTCCTCCCGGCTCATATAAAGGCATCTGTTTCCCTAATAATCCCCAGTGGTTGAAAAGCAGTAAATACAGAAACAACCCGGGAGGCCAGAGACCATGTTAAATTACACAGCCCCCAAAAAAGAACTCACTCAAAGGTAATCACCATAACAGGTAAAAGAGGATAACAGAAACAAGGGTGGGATGGAGCGACCCGAGCAGGACACCACCAAAATCAATTCTGCAGGCGAGTACTCACAGAATTGTATTTTTTCTGGTGTCCTGCTCGGGTCGCTCCATTCTTGACAATTGGGACATCCAAAAGCAGTGTCCAAGAAGAGTGGGATCCCCAGTGAGCAACAGCACGTAGTTCATGATACTACCGCCTGAAGCACCTTACGGCCAAAAACAGCATCAGCTGAGGCCCTACTATCAACCTTGTAAAACTTAGAATAAGTATGAACTGAAGACCAAGTAGCTGCCTTACAAACCTGTTCAACAGAAGCCTGGTGTTGAAAAGCCCAGGAGGCACCAATAGCTCTGGTAGAGTGAGCTGTGATCCTAAAAGGGGGTTCCTTCCCCTTGGCAGAATACGCTTGCATCACCGCCTGTCTGATCCACTTGCTGAGAGTGGACTTGGCCGGAGGCAAGCCCTTCCTAGACCCCTCGGAGAGGACAAAAAGACGATCCGACTTCCTGAAGGGCTCACTCGCAACCAGGAGTACTTAAGTGCTCTGACCACATCCAGGGAATGGAGGGTCCACTCCAGGACACAAGGAAGGCAAGACAATGTCCTCATTGAGATGAAAGGCAGAAACAACCTTGGGTAAAAGTCAGGCTTAAAATGAAAAACCACCTTATCCTGATGCCGCTCAAAGTAAGGAGGCTTCATACAAAGCGCCGCCAGCTCCGAGACGTGACATCTACCAAAAAGACCACCTTTAAAGGTCAAAGTGGATAAAGCAGAATCGCACAAAGGCTCAAAGGGAGGACCCTGGAGAGCAGAAAGCACCAAACTCAAATCCCACACAGGTAACATAGGCTTACGCGGTGGACGTACATGAGTGACTCCTTGGAAAAAGGTCTTGATAAGTCTATGATTGGCAAAGGATCTTTGGAAGAAAATAGCCAAGGCCGAAACCTGCCCCTTGAGGGTACTCAGCTGGAGGCCCGAATCCAAACCATATTGTAGGAACTCCAAAATCCTAGGAAAAGAAAATGTGCGACAGGGAAAACCCCTAGACTCACACCAGGCAATGTAAGCGTGCCAGGCTCTGTAGTAAATCATGGAGGATTCCTTCCGAGCCTGAATCATGGTACGCACAACCGGGGCAGACAGCCCTTTCTCCGTCAAGATTGAGGTTTCAGCAGCCAAGCCGTCAAAGCCAGCGTTTGTAAATTGGGGTAGCCTAACAGGCCCTGGGTGAGAAGCCCTGGATCGTCGTGAATGACGTAGCGATCCACTGACATCTGGACGATGTCCGCAAACCAACACCGCCTCGGCCAACGAGGGGCCACCAGGATGGTCAGTACTCCTTCCTGGGCTATCTTGCGCAGCACGCAACTTCGTCCAAGGAATTGCCAGAGCGTCCGTGGCGAAGGCCAGAGGATCTCTGGACAGAAAGACGAACTTCGGAAGCTTGCGATTGTGTCGGGATGCAAAGAGGTCCACGTCCGGCTGACCCCAGCGGCGACACAGAACCTGAAAGATCTTGTTGCTGAGAGACCATTCCCCCAGAAGAGACGTCCCCCTGCTCAGGGAGTCTGCCTCCTGGTTCTCCACCCCGGGGTTGTAAACTGCCGAGATGCAGGGAACATTCTCCTCGGCCCAAGTCAGAATCTGGGACACCTCCTGAAGAACTTGCTTGCTCCGAGTCCCCCCCTGATGATTGATGTAGGCAACCGCCATCTGATTGTCCAAACGGACCTGGACCGCACGACCCCGTAGAGGAGGAGTCAAATGGAAAAAGACCAACCGGATCGCTCTCAGCTCCAGCAGATTGATAGGCACGTGAGCCTCCTGAGGGCCCCACAGGCCCTGGAACTTCAGCGATTGCCAAAAACCTCCCCAACCAGTCAGACTGGCGTTAGTGGTGACAATCTCCCAACGCGGAGTCAGAAAGAGCCTGCCCGCTAGAAGCTTTCTTGAGTCCAACCACCACGAGAGGGACCGCCTGGCCAGAGGGGACAGAGAGAACTCCTGCTCCAGGGACTCCTGTGTCCGATCCCAAACAGTCAAGAGATTCAACTGAAGAGGTCTCATGTGGAAACTGGGCGAAGGGTACAGCCTCGAAGCAAGACACCATGAGACCCACCAGCTTCATCCCCAGACGGATGGACGGGTGTGGACACGACAGCAAGACCCGCGCCTGCTTCTGAAGACCCTCCACCTTCTGCTGGGGGGAGGAACACCTTGACTTGAGAGGTGTCCAACGTCATGCCCAGGAAGGACCTCACCAATGACGGAGTGATCGAGGACCTGGGATAATTGATCACCCAGCCGAATTCCTCGAGAGTGGACAACACCGTCCAAGTGTCGCTCTCGGCCTGCTGAAAAGATTGAGCAGCAATCAGCAAGTCGTCCAGATAAGGAAGAATATGAATGCCCTGGCTCCTCAGCAGGTCCATGACACCCGCCAGCACCTTGGTGAACACCCGGGGGGCTGAGGAAATTCCAAATGGCAGTGCCACAAATTGGTAGTGTTGATCCTCCAGCACGAACCTCAGAAACTTCTTATGTCCCTGGAATATAGGGACGTGCAGGTAAGCATCCCTGATGTCCACTGTGGTCATGAAGTTGCCTGACCAAAGTGAACTCACCGCTGACCGTAAGGTCTCCATGCAGAAGTGTTTGAATCTGACAAATCTGTTGAGACCCTTCAGGTCCAGAATAGATCTCAGTGTTCTTGGGCACCGTGAAAAGATTGGAATAGAACCCTCGACCCCGTTCCTGGTGAGGCACAGGACAAATCACTCCGGACAACAGAAGTCGTTGGACAGCCAATCATAGACCCTGCGCCGTCAATGGGTTCTGGGAAATCCACGACCGAAGAAGTCTAGGGGGCAGCCAGCTCCGGAGGACACCACCTCCTGAATCCACCGGTCCGAGACGTGCTGTCTCCAGACGTGAGCAAAAAGCAGAAGCCACCCCCCCACCCGAATGGGTGAGGGCGCCTCCTTATGCCTGAGGGGCCTTGGGAGTGGGCTTGGATTTAGCTCCCCAGGAGGGACTAGGACGACCTCGGGATCTACCTCGCCCCCAGAAGTCTCTGCGGCCACCTGAGAAGGAAGAACCTCATCCCCCTCGAAAGTGACGAAAGGAAGAAGAGACCCGAAAGGGCCGCACAGGCTTCCGACGTTGAGGGAGCCTTTGCCAGGAGATCCAGACGCTCCCCGAACAACCGGAGTCCCAGAAAGGGAATACCAGTGAGAGCTTTCTCGCCAAGCCAGACGGTATCATCCATGGCCGAAATCACAAAGGCAATGAAGTCCGCGCAAGCTAAGAGATCCTTATACTCCTCCGCTCGCTTGTGGCCTCTGGCGATATCCACAAGGCGTCTCACCTTCTTTTTGATGGCTATGGAGACAATGGCTGCGGCACAGACAGGGCGAAGACCAGTACCCACAAAACTGAAAGCGTGACATGCCAGCTGATCCATGCGCCTGTCAGCATGATTGCACAAGGAGGAAGTATCAGGAGACGGCAAAACCGTGGTATTGGAGAGCCCCAAAACAGGAGCATCCACCTCAGGGGGACAGGACCAGAGATGAATCGACTCCTCTGAAAAGGGATACCGTCTGTCCAGGCCCTTAGGCACTGATGGCAGTCTATTAGGTTTCTCCCATTCCTTAAAAATCATTTTAGAGAAGTGGCCCTGTTCAGGAAAGACAAGCCGCTGTCTCTCGGGCGATACAGGTCCACGCTTGCCCCATCCTGCTCAGAAATGATGCTTTGCACGCAGGGTACACAAATAGCGCTGCGACCGCTCAGAGGACATGTACCACACAAGAGACAGAGCTTAACTAGTCCCGAGGGGGCCCCAAGCTCGCTATCCCCAGAAGCCTCCATTATGTTGATTATAGCGGAAGCAGGGCAAAACCATCTCGTCATTAAGATTGAAGGGGGAAAACCACCTTAGGAATAAAGTCCTATTTAAAACAGAAGACTGCTTTGTCCCTGTGTAGGACTAAATAAGGAGGCCTAACCAATAAGGCTGCTAATTTAGAAACCCAAAGCACAGGAAGATGGCATCATCAACCTCAGTGAAACTTCTGCCAGCAGTTCAAACAGAGGACCCTGAAGGGCCCATAAGACTAAATTTAGGTCCCAAGCAGGAAGTAGAGGCTTTCGGGGAGGTAGCACATGGGTGACCCCCTGCAAAAAGGTTTTTATAAGTTTATTTTCAGCAACGGGCTTCTGAAAGAAGATAGATAGGGCAAAGATCTGTCCCTTGAGGGTACTCAACTGAAGTCCCTCTGCAAGACCCCTCTGCAAGACCCCTCTGCAAGACCCCTAGGATTCTGGAGACAGAAAAGGTTCTACAAGCGAACCCCTGGGTTCGCACAAAGCGATAAAGACCCACCAGATAAATCTGACAAAGCCTACTTCTGGGCCCGAATCATTGTCCAGATAACTCTTCCAGGATGGAGGTTTCAATAGCCAGGCCATCAAAGCAGATGAGTAGCTAGGCTTTCTGGCACCTGAGGCAAAGATTCGAAATGGCCCCCACCCACCTGTTCTCAGGCCCCAATTTGGCACCCCCCTGACCTGCTGTACCCAGGGCATGTGCCCCACCTGCTCCTCGTTAAAGCCAGAACGCTTAAAATGGGGTTCCATAGAGGCCGCTGTGTGAGGAGATCTGGATCGTCGGGCAGCCACCAGTGGTCGCCTTCTGACATCCTTACTATGTATGAAAACAAATTTCTCGTTGGCCAATGGGACTCTACCAGGATGATTGGAATCCTCTTGCAAGCTACTTTCATTAGTACTTGACCCAGAAGTGGAAATGCATAGAGAAGCCTGAATGCTCACTAAAGAAGGGTCAGGGCATGTACTGCTTTAGTCAGAGGGTCCTTGGACCGGGAGACAAATCTCGGAAATTTCCAATTGTGGCGAGACGCAAAGAGGTCTACATCTGGGAGCTCCCAGGGCTCGAAAGATTGCCTGACTGAGGGACTATTCTCCCTGATCCAAGGTCACCCTGCTTAGATTAACCGGCTGCAAGTTATCCACTCCGGATATGTGGATACCTGAGGAGCACGGAACATTCTTCTTGGCCCAGAGCAAGATGCGGCTCACCTCTTGAGAGCTCTCCTGCTTCTGGTACCCCTCTGGTGGTTGATATAGGCCACTGCAGTCATGTTGACTGCTTGAACCCTGACAGGATGACCCCGCAGATCGGAGGTCTAATGCAGAATCGCTCTCAGCTCCAGAATATTTATAGGAAGTCTGCTCTCCACTGGGCCTCAGTGTCCCTTGATTGTTTGTGACTGCATGACGCCACCCCAACCAGTTAGGCTGGCATCCGTGGTGACAATCTTCCACCGCACCGGAAGAAAAGATTTGCATACTTGAAGAGGTTGGGGATTACCCCCCCAGGGTATATACCACCTTGCTGAGTGTGTCATGCAAAAAAGGGTGATCCTAAATCGACAGCAATTCCGACTGCATGGTTCTTGTGTGGAACTGCGCAAATGGCACTGCCTCAAAGCAAGAAACCATAAAGCCTAACAGACGGATTCCTTGACTGATCGTCGGGTCAGGGCAGGCCAAGAGAACCTCTACCCTGGCCTGAAGCGAGAGTCTCTTCTGCTCCAGGAGAAAGACCTTGGCCTGATCTATGTCTAAAGTCATTCCTAGAAAGGAGACAACTTTCAAGGGAATGATATGACAAATGGATAGTTGATTAACCAGCCAAAGTCTTCTAGTGTCGATAAGACAGTCTGTATCTATTACAGCCTCCTGAAAAAATGGGGCGCTGATCAGAAGATGGTCTAAGTATGGGATGATTCGTATCCCCTGGTGCCTCAGAAGATCCATGAGGCCTGACAGAACCTTGGTAAAAACTCTTGGAGCAGAGGACAGGCCAAAGGCAGAGCCTTGAACTGGAAATATGGGCCATCTACTGGGAAACGCAAAAACCTCTGAAGATAGGTACATGTAGGTGGGCATCCATTTATTCCCCCCGGCTGAAGTGCAGTTATGGATTTTAATGACTCTGTAAGGAAGGACTATCCCCTCCCTTTTAGCCAGCCCCTCTACTCAGAAAGGGATTTCATGGCCAGGTATTGACTTCATTAGCACTACACAATTAAGAATCCTTTATACACCCAAATCTATTGTGTCCACCTAACTGCATACCAAGATGTCTGGGTCTCCGTTGATACCAAATTAGCATCTAAGAGGCTCAATTACCATCCTAGCCAGGGAAGCTACTTGGAGACCTAGTTTAGATATTTTAAACTTAAACTCTAATATTTTATATTTTATGGGAAGTCTTTATTTCCTTCAACTCGGATGAAACTGTTGAGGCCCTGGAGGTCCAGAATTTGGCGCACTGAGCCGTCCTTTTTAGGTATTAGGTAAGCAATTGGAGTAAAAAACGTAACCTCTCTCTGGAAGGGGAACGGGACGGATTACTAATGCGGATTTCCATGCCTCTGGATTCCGGGACACCGTGGAAAAAAATAACCTCCGAGGAGGTCTGACCCCCAACCTGAAGAAAGTATTTTTTGGATCCATGCATAGGCTATATGGAGCCTCCAAAAGGTGAGCAAAATGCAGAAGCCACCCCCCGCCCAAAAGGTTGAGAGCGTCCCTTCATGTCTAGGAGGGCTTAGAAGGGGTTTTAAGCCTTGTTTCGCCAGAAGGATCTGCCTTGTTCTGGGTTTTATGTTTATTCCAGAACTCCACTCTGTGTCTAGAGGAAAAAGAACCTCTACAAAATGGTCGAGTATTAGAAGACCTACCATAAGAAGGATTAGATTTTCTTCTTTGCGGAAGTCTAGTAGACTTGCCCCTGTGATTCTCTTCACAATAACATCCAAACGTTCCCCAAAAAGATGACCTCTCATAAAGGGAAGTCCTATCAGAGTCTTCTTGGAAGTTGTGTCGGCCGACCATTGCTTAAGCCATAGAGCAGTAGTCCTCAAACTTCCTCCTCAAGGGCCGAGACAGGCCAGGTTTTGCAGCTCTCTATGCTGATGCACAGATGTAATAATTAGGGCTATAGCTCTGTCTGAGCACCAGTTAATTCACCTGTGGAGTAGCGTGGAGAGCTGCAAAACCTGGCCTGTCTCGGCCCTCGAGGAGGAAGTTTGAGGACTACTGCCATAGAGAATGCCTCTGAGCCACCAACAGGGCTAATCCCTTAGTCTAACAATATCATCCATAGCAGAGATGACATACTTGTAGACTTCCATGCTGCACTTAAAGCGGAACAAAACCCACATTTTTTAACCCCCCACCATGAATAGGACCGTTTGCAATTTTTACTGCTCCTGTTTTACTCTAAAAGGCGCCCAGATAATGGCGCCTTTTTAAGCTGTAAAGCTCCGCCTCTTCCATTCATTGCCACTGTTGTGTGTGGCAATGATGTCATTGCCACCCCTATACGATGACTGATCCCCTGCCACCTTACAGAGAGGGAGAGCAAAAATTAAAGTGTTCCAGGACGATTCCATAAGCGAAAATATCCATTTTTACACCATAATAAGGGAGAATCGGCAGGGGTTTTGGGCAAATGTATAAGTTCAGTGGGTTTTGGTCCGCTTTAATCAATTATGGCCGTGACCAGTCCGAAACCGAGAACTCTACCGTTTTAACCACTTCTTGCTTGCCATGGCCGCAGCACAGGATCTTACTTACCATGGAAAAAGCATAACTGGATACCTGACCCAGGAGCTTATCCACCGGGTCTCTTAGAAATGCTTTTTCCATGGTAAGTAAGATCCTGTGCTGCGGCCATGGCAAGCAAGAAGTGGAACTGGATACCTGACCCAGGAGCTTATCCACAGGGTCTCTTAGGGAAGCACTGTCTAAAGTAGGAATAACAATGTTCCTAGATAGTCCTGAAACAGGATCATCCACTTCTGGAGGAAAAGACCATATTTTAATTAGGTCCGAAAGAGAGGGATACTTGACTCTAGGAATGGTGGGGAGCCTGTCAGGCTTTTCCCATTCATTCTGAATCAGCTTAGTACAATAAGACGGCTCGAGGAGGAGCTGCCTTTGTTTATCAGATCTGTATGGATCCCCCTTCTTCCTTTTAGGGGCTCTAGGAACTGGTATGTCCAAAACCTCTACAATAGAGGAAATGAGATTATCCCTTTGTTCCCTGAACATAGAGGACCTCTGTTCACGAGAAGAATCCGAGTTACTCTCTTCCCTGCTGGATGAGCAAAAAGGAGGAAAACTGAGGAGAAATGGAAATTCAAGATAAAGAAAAAAGGTAAAAGAATTAAAAAGAAATGCACATTAAAAAAAAAAGGAGAGAAATGGGGGCCATTTTGGAAAAGAGACCAGGTAGTACAGTTGAGAGCTCCTGGTGCCGTCCCTCACAGAGAGGTTGGGATGGCGCCCACCCCAAAGGCCGGCAATGACTAATAAGCCGAATCATCTGTACTCGTGGTGGAGCGTGAGCGGTTTATAGATGTAACCTCTCCTCCATCCCACCCACGCTTAAAGGGCAGTTTCCCAGCCGCGGGTGCGCCGTACCTCCCAGCAGCATTTCCTGCAGCAGGCTGTCGATCTTGGTCATGCCGAGAAGCTTGGCGAACTGGACCTGCTCGATCATCTGCCAGGTGATGCTCTGCAGGGGCGGGAGGAGGAGGAGGATGTCGCTGAAGCGCCCCCGCGAGTCGTACTGCCGGTCGTTGATGTAATCCTCCAGGTTCACCTGCACCTGGAACCTCATGTTCTTCACTTTGCCGGCGTCGCTCAGGCCCTTGCAGTCTGCAGAGGGGACACAAAAAGGCCGGTATTAGCATTGGAGAGGTACATCATCCTGTTCTGTATCCCGGGGGCATCCCCATTTTGGGGCACCCTCTGCGTGAAGCCCCCCAAGAGGTGTGTACTTACATAGCTGCACAGGTTGTATCCCTGCTTTACATCACCTTAATAAAACCCTTGGTCGGTTGCTGGCCTTTGCCTTGGGCATCCCAAATCGGGACAAAATTCCCACGGCCATGCAAATACTGGCTGCATCCCTAGGATCTGTGGGCTGAGGCGCGCTCCCACACATTGAAATTGGGGTGCGCTCCCACACATTGAAATTGGGGTGCGCTCCCACACATTGAAATTGGGGTGTGCTCCAACACATTGAAATTGGGGTGCGCTCCCACACATTGAAATTGGGGTGCGCTCCCACACCCAGCCTAAGTAGAAGCTAGGGATCACTTTTTTCTAGGCTCTCGGTCTAAACATATTCCGATCATTAATATGCACGGCATATGGCGCTGTGTGGATGAGAGCCCGCACGTGAACCATGTGACCGGGGTAAGGTACATGGTCAGGGGCAATTCAGGGGTCATCTCAAATCGCAATGTCCCTGGGGCAAGGATCCAAACCCAGAATAATAGATGATAGTATTATTAGAAATATATTCAATATATAATATAATATAACTGACTATACATATAACATGACAATACAATATAACATGACAATACAATATTATTGACTATATAATAGAACTTACTAAAGAATATCACTATAGCATATCACTGACTATCCAATATAACCGGCTATCCAATATAACCGACTATCCAATACAACCGGCTATCCAATACAACCGACTATCCAATACAACAGACTATCCAATACAACAGACTATCCAATACAACAGACTATCCAATACAACAGACTATCCAATATAACAGACTATCCAATATAACAGACTATCCAATATAACAGACTATCCAATATAACAGACTATCCAATATAACAGACTATCCAATATAACAGACTATCCAATATAACAGACTATCCAATATAACAGACTATCCAATATAACCGACTATCCAATATAACCGACTATCCAATATAACCGACTATCCAATATAACCGACTATCCAATACAACCGACTATCCAATATAACCAACTATCCAATCCGACTATCCAATATAACCAACTATCCAATCCGACTATCCAATATAACCAACTATCCAATCCGACTATCCAATATAACAGACTATCCAATCCGACTATCCAATATAACAGACTATCCAATCCGACTATCCAATACAACCGACTATCCAATACAACCGACTATCCAATATAACCAACTATCCAATCCGACTATCCAATATAACAGACTATCCAATCCGACTATCCAATATAACCAACTATCCAATCCGACTATCCAATATAACAGACTATCCAATCCGACTATCCAATATAACCGACTATCCAATATAACCGACTATCCAATATAACCGACTATCCAATATAACCGACTATCCAATATAACCGACTATCCAATATAACCGACTATCCAATATAACCGACTATCCAATATAACCGACTATCCAATATAACCGACTATCCAATATAACCGACTATCCAATACAACCGACTATCCAATACAACCGACTATCCAATACAACCGACTATCCAATACAACCGACTATCCAATATAACCAACTATCCAATCCGACTATCCAATATAACCAACTATCCAATCCGACTATCCAATATAACCAACTATCCAATCCGAC
The DNA here is from genome assembly GCA_027917425.1 of Gastrophryne carolinensis. Classification (NCBI taxonomy): domain Eukaryota; kingdom Metazoa; phylum Chordata; class Amphibia; order Anura; family Microhylidae; genus Gastrophryne; species Gastrophryne carolinensis. The sequence continues at coordinate 6,757,061 of CM051241.1, forward strand.
TATCCAATATAACCAACTATCCAATCCGACTATCCAATATAACAGACTATCCATTCCGACTATCCAATATAACAGACTATCCAATATAACAGACTATCCAATATAACAGACTATCCAATATAATAGACTATCCAATATAACAGACTATCCAATATAACAGACTATCCAATCCGACTATCCAATATAACAGACTATCCAATATAACAGACTATCCAATATACCAGACTATCCAATCCGACTATCCAATATAACAGACTATCCAATATAACAGACTATCCAATATAACCATATAATATAATTGACTATAATAATAGTAAGGTCAGGGGTTTGGTTCTGCTTTAAGTGAAGGGAGGCACAAACTCCATTCACAAATCCTAGCCGAACGTCTAAGGAATCTATGAATGGAGCGCGAGTGCTGATTAGCCGGCGGCTTGTGCATGTGACGTGGCATCGCCGGAAGGCGAGTTTTCACCAGTGATTTACCCAGAAAGGCGTCCCAAAATTGGATGCCTCTCCAGAGAGGGGCCCGGATAAATTAAAATCCCAGCTGGTGGTCCTCCTTAAAGTGGACCAAAACCCAGGGCAATTGGACCGGGAAGGGCCGATCGATTCCCCCCCCCCCCGGGGGAACCAAAATCGGGATGCCCCGCTGTGTGAAACCCCACAGGTCACCCCACACACTTACCTTGCTTCCCTGTCTAAATGGCGCATGTGCAAGCCGCATCCCCTCTATCCCTCTAGCAGGGCGCGTAGCCGCGCCAGGCATTTGTGAATGCAGGGGCACGCTCCCTGTCAGAGGGTAACAAGGCATGCGCCACCAACGCGCTCAGAGCCGCTGGCCTTAGATGACGTGACGTGAGTGGCTCCGAGCGAGCTGATTGGACGAGTGGCCGCACATAGGACCGGGAAGAGGCGAGTTACGTTCTGCGATCTGGGGCGTTTCACACAGCGGGGCATCCCTGATTGGGGGGGGGGGGGGGGGGGAGGACCAAATCCCAGGATAGTCAAAATCCTGGGTTTTGGTCCTATTTAGAGGGCGACTACAAAAGCTCACAGCATAGCAGAACTAAAAAGCCAGGTTTAAAGTCCTGCGTGGTTTTGGTCCCTTTAAAACAGGAACTTCGGATGCCCTGGTGTCTAAGACTCCAGGGCTGGCTTAGTCCCGCTCATTCGGGCATCCCGAAATGGGATGCCTGGCTGTGTGAAACCCCCGGATTGCTTGTTCCATTCCCCTGCTCCGGCAGCCCTCGCCCGGTACAGTAAGTAAGGGATTGGCAGCCTGATTGGTTGTTCTGTATAATTCCACTATTGGGCAGCGAGTAATTGTCTCCCGTTAATCTGACTGCAGCTTTGGATTGGCCGCCTGCAGTGTGGGGTTGGGGTGTCTGGGGCCCACCAGTAGAAGTGACTCTGGGGGCCCACCCCACACTGAGATGCCAGTATCACTGGCTTATATTCAGGGCCCATACACAGGAACATTATACCAGGCTGTATTGTCTGTGTGCATGCGCTTGGGATGCCCCAAATAAGCTTTACATGGCTCAGGTTTTGCTGATGAAGGCCCAAGGGGATTTTACCATGCGATAGGTCTGTCTCAGACCACCAACCCATGACATCACAGTATGACATCATAGCAAAACTCTCACCCGGGTCAAAGAATATGATGGCTTTCAGGCAGGCATACTCGTTCTCATCAACCTGGATTTCCCGCAGAGGCTTCACAAGCTCGTCCAGGATGCGGATGGCGATGCGGGAGATGTCCAGCTCTGGGCACTGCACAGGGAGCACAAAGTCATTACCTAGAGGAGGAGGGGCAATGGTTAGTCACACTGTGATTGGCTACTCACCTCGTCTTCATCAATAGTACCATGCAGAAGAGCTTACACTCTATTAGGGTATAAGGGAGGATACAGGAGGAGAAGAGCTTACAATCTATTAGGGTATAAGGGAGGATACAGGAGGAGAAGAGCTTACACTCTATTAGGGTATAAGGGAGGATACAGAAGGAGAAGAGCTTACACTCTATTAGGGTATAAGGGAGGACACAGGAGGAGAAGAGCTTACACTCTATTAGGGTATAAGGGAGGATACAGAAGGAGAAGAGCTTACACTCTATTAGGGTATAAGGGAGGATACAGAAGGAGAAGAGCTTACACTCTATTTGGGTATAAGGGAGGATACAAGAGGAGAAGAGCTTACACTCTATTAGGGTATAAGGGAGGATACAGGAGGAGAAGAGCTTACACTCTATTAGGGTATAAAGGAGGATACAGGAGGAGAAGAGCTTACACTCTATTAGGGTATAAGGGAGGATACAGGAGGAGAAGAGCTTACACTCTATTAGGGTATAAGGGAGGATACAGGAGGAGAAGAGCTTACACTCTATTAGGGTATAAGGGAGGATACAGAAGGAGAAGAGCTTACACTCTATTAGGGTATAAGGGAGGACACAGGAGGAGAAGAGCTTACACTCTATTAGGGTATAAGGGAGGATACAGAAGGAGAAGAGCTTACACTCTATTAGGGTATAAGGGAGGATACAGAAGGAGAAGAGCTTACACTCTATTTGGGTATAAGGGAGGATACAAGAGGAGAAGAGCTTACACTCTATTAGGGTATAAGGGAGGATACAGGAGGAGAAGAGCTTACACTCTATTAGGGTATAAAGGAGGATACAGGAGGAGAAGAGCTTACACTCTATTAGGGTATAAGGGAGGATACAGAAGGAGAAGAGCTTACACTCTATTAGGGTATAAGGGAGGACACAGGAGGAGAAGAGCTTACACTCTATTAGGGTATAAGGGAGGATACAGAAGGAGAAGAGCTTACACTCTATTAGGGTATAAGGGAGGATACAGAAGGAGAAGAGCTTACACTCTATTAGGGTATAAGGGAGGATACAGAAGGAGAAGAGCTTACACTCTATTTGGGTATAAGGGAGGATACAAGAGGAGAAGAGCTTACACTCTATTAGGGTATAAGGGAGGATACAGGAGGAGAAGAGCTTACACTCTATTAGGGTATAAAGGAGGATACAGGAGGAGAAGAGCTTACACTCTATTAGGGTATAAGGGAGGATACAGGAGGAGAAGAGCTTACACTCTATTAGGGTATAAGGGAGGATACAGGAGGAGAAGAGCTTACACTCTATTAGGGTATAAGGGAGGATACAGAAGGAGAAGAGCTTACACTCTATTAGGGTATAAGGGAGGACACAGGAGGAGAAGAGCTTACACTCTATTAGGGTATAAGGGAGGATACAGAAGGAGAAGAGCTTACACTCTATTAGGGTATAAGGGAGGATACAGAAGGAGAAGAGCTTACACTCTATTAGGGTATAAGGGAGGATACAGAAGGAGAAGAGCTTACACTCTATTAGGGTATAAGGGAGGATACAGAAGGAGAAGAGCTTACACTCTATTAGGGTATAAGGGAGGATACAGGAGGAGAAGAGCTTACACTCTATTAGGGTATAAAGGAGGATACAGGAGGAGAAGAGCTTACACTCTATTAGGGTATAAGGGAGGATACAGGAGGAGAAGAGCTTACACTCTATTAGGGTATAAGGGAGGATACAGGAGGAGAAGAGCTTACCGAGCAGCAGGAAGTCGTTATATGGAAGTGAGCGTTTGGCAACCCCAAGGAGGAGATGGGCCCCTGCATGTGCACGCAACAGCGCCACCTGTAGGGAAAGCAATTCATTCGGGTTATAATATGTGCTCTGCACAGCGCTGTGGTATGTTTTGGCGCTATATAATGTATAATAACAGTGTGTGAGTGTGGGGGAGACATTAGAGTGTGAGCTCTGAGGGACAGGAGGTCATGTGACTGCCTTCTATGTACAGCGCTGTGGTATATGTCAGCGCTATATAAATTCCCGGCTGATTATTGGCCCCAGTCACACACACACCTGGTCATCGAGGGGCAGCTCGCAGAAAGCCGGGATGTGCTTCGCCCATTCCACCAGCAGGAGGAGCTGTTGCTTCATGGAGTCGCAGATGTCGGTGATGGTCGCCACTTTTTTCATGGACAGGTCGCCGCTGTGCATGGAATTCAGACACAGAAACTGCGGAGACGGGGAGGAAAAGCCTCTAAATGTTCTGCAAGTCAAAGCTGTTTCCGATACCTACCAACTTTTCAGGGTGGGAAAGAGGGACATTTGTTAAGTTAGGCCACGCCCCCTCATTGAGGGATGATGAAGCCACGCCCCCTCATCGAGGGATGGATGAAGCCACGCCCCCTCATCGAGGATGGATGAAGCCACGCCCCCTCATTGAGGGATGGATGAAGCCACGCCCCCTCATTGAGGGATGGATGAAGCCACGCCCCCCTCATTGAGGGATGGATGAAGCCACGCCCCCTCATTGAGGGATGGATGAAGCCACGCCCCCTCATTGAGGGATGGAGATACATTGTAACAGTTACAACAATACAAAACACTTTGAATAGGAAATGAATCATTTATTGCTGCAGATCTGCATGTTACACCTCAAAGAGGGAGAATATGTAAATTAAGCCATGCCCCCTCTGAGAGATAGATGAAGCCACACCTCCTCATTGAGGGATGGATGAAGCCACGCCCCCTCATTGAGGGATGGATGAAGCCACACCTCCTCATTGAGGGATAGATGAAGCCACGCCCCCTCATTGAGGGATGGATGAAGCCACACACCCTCATTGAGGGATGGATGAAGCCACACCTCCTCATTGAGGGATAGATGAAGCCACGAACCCCTCATTGAGGGATGTATGAAGCCACGCCCCCTCATTGAGGGATGGATGAAGCCACGCCCCCTCATTGAGGGATTGATAGGTGATACATTGTAACAGTTACAACAATAGAAACACTTAAATAGGTGAATGAATAATTTATTGCTGCAGATCTGCATGTTACACCTCAAAGAGGGACAAATGAGAACAAGTGACAGGGAGGATATGGACTGAGGGACAGACCCCAACCCTCTGTTGCTCTTACAGTCAAGGTGACCCCCTGCCCCCAAAAAGCTCACCTGTTGGGTCATGGCCTCGGCCTGCGTCAGGATGCTGATGGAGAGCGCTCCGGTGTCCTCGCAGCTGCTCCTTCGCGTGCTGATCCGGTCGCGCTCATTCTGCACCGCTGTAAGGTAAAGGCGCGGTGTCACAGTTATGCATATCACTTCAAATCCCCTGAGCAGCCAGCCCTGGAATCTAAAAGACACCATGGCCGGCCACTGACTGAGTGAAACCCATCCCGGATTCCCCAATAATAACTCTCCCCAGTCCAAAGAGTTCCCCAGCTTTTATTAACCCTTTACATGGGTAGGCCTTTTAAAGCTGACCTAAACTGCAGCTAAAGGTCTCCTGGTCCACAGGATACTGAATTACCCTCACCTACCACCCCAACTATTAGTGAGAGATATTCCAGATATACTCACCTTTTCCTAGCAGAGCTCCATCTGATGGGGGACAGGAAACTAACCTCACCTCCCCCCTCACACCATCAGTGAGCCCTGCATTAGGGAGATACTCACCTTTTCCTAGCAGATCTGATGGGGGACAGGAAACTAACCTCCCTTCCGACCATGGTTAGCGAGATGCGGCACGCACCTTCCTTCTTCATCCCGGCTCGGAAGCACTTGCGCAGTCGGCAGTAGCGACACTGGTTCCTCTTGTCTTTGTCCACCACACACTGTCTGCTGAACCTGCCGCACAAACATCATCATCATCATCACACTGTATGGAAACAGGAGGACAGGTAAGTACAGGAGGGGAGACCTGGGTTACATTCAGAACATTGGGTGTTCCTCGTCTTCCTGTCGTTTTCTACCTTGTACAGCGCCATGGACTATGATGGCGCTTTATAAATAAACATATTATTATTACTATTATGGTAATACTAATGGTACTACTGGTACTACTACTACCAATACTAATAATATGACTACCACCAATACTAATAATATGACTACTACCAATACTAATAATATGACTACTACCAATACCAATAATATGGCTACTACCAATACTAATAATATGACTACTACCAATACTAATAATATGACTACTACCAATACTAATAATATGACTACTACCAATACCAATAATATGACTACTACCAATACCAATAATATGACTACTACCAATACCAATAATATGACTACTACCAATACCAATAATATGACTACTACCAATACTAATAATATGACTACTACCAATACTAATAATATGACTACCACCAATACTAATAATATGACTACCACCAATACTAATAATATGACTACCACCAATACTAATAATATGACTACTACCAATACTAATAATATTACTACTACCAATACTAATAATATGACTACTACCAATACCAATAATATGACTACTACCAATACTAATAATATGACTACTACCAATACCAATAATATGGCTACTACCAATACCAATAATATGGCTACTACCAATACTAATAATATGACTACTACCAATACTAATAATATGACTACTACCAATACTAATAATATGACTACCACCAATACTAATAATATGACTACCACCAATACTAATAATATGACTACTACCAATACTAATAATATTACTACTACTTACTACTACTACTTCTACCTACTACTACTACTACTAATATTACTACCACTACTACTACTACCAATACCACTACTAGTACTACTTCTACTTTATTCTAAAAATAATAATAATATCAGGAGCAGGGCGTGCCCCAGGGAAAGGACCAAAACCCAGGATAGTCAAAATCCCGGGTTTTGTTCCACTTTAAGGCAGGCTTTCAAGAGTACTTAGAACTAGTACAATACTTTTTGGGGATCAGTGACAACACGATTCCACCAGGGGGCGCTCACAGCACAGGAGATCTTCATTCCCATACAGAGTCATGTACAGAGTTTGTCCATAGTGAAATGTTTAAAGAGGATCAAAACCCACGGAGATTGGCCCAGGATAAGATTCCCGGGTTGATTGTTCCCCCCCCCCCCCCGGGACATCCTGAATCGGGATGCCCCTCTGTGTGAAACCCCCAGGTCGCCCATAAACTCACCTTCTTTCCCGATGCATGCGCAAGCAGCGGCCGCATCCCCACGCCAGGCATTTGTGAATGGCCGGCACGCTCCGCGTTAGGGGGAAGCGCAGGATGCGGCTGTCAGAGGCGCTGCTCTTAGACGCGCCGTGGGTCCGGGAAGAGGTGAGCAGGTCTCGGCGTCCTGGGGGGGGGGGGGGGTTCACACAGCGGGGCATCCCCTATCGGGGCGCCTCCGGGGGAAGGGGCCAAAACCCAGGATAGTCAAAATCCTGGGTTTTGTTCCACTTTAAAGCAGGCTTTCAACAATACTTAGAACTAGTACAATACTTTTTGGGGATCAGTGACAACACGATTCCACCAGGGGGCGCTCACAGCACAGATCTTCATTCCCATACAGAGTCCTGTACTGAGATTGTCCGCGGTGGAATCTTTAAAGGTTTAACAACCTAAAGTGGACCAAAACCAGAGATTTTGCCTATACCGGCCCTGATGTGTGAAGCCCCCTAGGTCACCCAGTACTCACCTTTCCCCCGGTCTTTTGGCACATGCTCTCAGCCAATCAGCACCGGGGATGGATCGGAGCAGAGCATCCCCGCTGCCCTCTAACCAGGTGCGCGCCCCACACCGCTCATTCACGACTAGCTGCCTGCGGACATGGATTTGGGGCTTTACTCAGCAGGGCATCCCAAATCTGGATGGGGGCGGGATCAGGCTTTTGGTCCACTTTAAGGCTGCCATCAAGAACCTTTTGGCCCCATACAACCACAATGTCTGGGCCCCCCCCCTCCCTGGCCTAGCTGAGCCCAGTGATATTCCTGTATGGACTGCTCTGTTAATTTTTATAGATCTATTTATACAATCGTAATTCAGTATTCTTCACTTATATGTGATAACTGGGCCCCATAGCAGCCGCGCCCGATCCTGCTGCAAGCATAGGGACTGGCCAACACATGAAGGTTATGGAGGGGCCCATACTATACAGTCTGCTCCCCCTGTAATATATAATGTGATGGCTGGGCCCCATAGCAGCCACGTCTGATCATAGCATAAGCATGGGGCCCAGACATTGCATAGAAGGCTATGGGATCCGATTATAATGTGATTGCTGGGCCCCATAGCAGCCACGTCTGATCATAGCATCAGCATGGGGCCCAGACATTGCATAGAAGGTTATGGGATCCGATTATAGCGTGATGACTGGGCCCCGTAGCAGCCACATCTGATCATGTAAGCATGGGGCCCAGACATTGCATAGAAGGCTATGGGATCCAATTATAATGTGATGGCTGGGCCCCATAGCAGCCACATCCGATCATGTAAGCATGGGGCCCAGACATTGCATAGAAGGCTATGGGATCCAATTATAATGTGATGGCTGGGCCCCATAGCAGCCACCTCCGATCATGTAAGCATGGGGCCCAGACATTGCATAGAAGGCTATGGGATCAGATTATAATGTCATGGCTGGGCCCCATAGCAGCCACGTTTGATCATAGCATAAGCATGGGGCCCAGACATTGCATAGAAGGTTATGGGATCCGATTATATCGTGATGGCTGGGCCCCATAGCAGCCACGTCTGATCATAGCATAAGCATGGGGCCCAGACATTGCATAGAAGGTTATGGGATCCGATTATATCGTGATGGCTGGGCCCCATAGCAGCCACATCCGATCATGTAAGCATGGGGCCCAGACATTGCATAGAAGGTTATGGGATACGATTATAACGTGATGGCTGGGCCCCATAGCAGCCACATCCAATCATGTAAGCATGGGGCCCAGACATTGCATAGAAGGTTATGGGATCCGATTATATCGTGATGGCTGGGCCCCATAGCAGCCACGTCTGATCATAGCACAAGCATGGGGCCCAGATATTGCATAGAAGGTTATGGGATCCGATTATATCGTGATGGCTGAGCCCCATAGCAGCCACGTCTGATCATAGCACAAGCATGGGGCCCAGACATTGCATAGGCGGCTATGGGATCCGATTATAATGTGATTGCTGGGCCCCATAGCAGCCACATCCGATCATGTAAGCATGGGGCCCAGACATTGCATAGAAGGTTATGGCATCCGATTATAATGTGATGGCTGGGCCCCATAGCAGCCACGTCTGATCATAGCATAAGCATGGGGCCCAGTCATCACATATAAGGTTATAGGGGGCCCAGATTATCCATGTAACATACCCCAGATGTGGCTGCTATGGGGCCCAATCATCACATATAAGGTTATAGGGGGCCCAGATGATACATGTAACAGATGTGGCTGCTATGGGGCCCAGACATCACATTATAGGTTATGGGGCCCAGATTATACAGATGCCTGGGCCCCATAGCAGCCCCCATAGCAGCGCTCAGGTGTGTGCGTTACCTGCAGGCGTAGACGTGATTCTTGCGCACGCTCCTTCGGAAGAAGCCTTTGCAGCCGTCGCAGCTGGAGGCCCCGTAGTGCTTCCCGGTGGCCCGGTCGCCGCATATGGCGCAGATTGAGGTCACGCCATTGGTCAGCAGCCCCGGGCTCCCCGACTCCACCGTAATGATCTCTGAAGAGCACAAGACAAGAGGATATCCGTTACGTCACATGACCCCGGGGGTGGGGGGGGTGGGGGGGGTAAATACAGAGGCCATGAGACTGGGGGGCCCCATCATTGTGCCCAGGAGGGACCAGTATGGGCCTTTTCATTGTTCAGTTCTATTTAAAGTGGACCCAAAGCCGAGACCGGATTTTGGTCCTGATCCCTGGGGCTCATGTGTGAAACCTCCCAGGAGCACCCGAAAATACTCACCTTTCCCCCGTCCTGGGGCGCACAACCAATCAGGGCGAGGGGTCCGGGGGAAGGTGAGCGTATTGGGGCTTCAGGGAGGGTCTTACACAATAGGGCATCCCAATTCGGGAGCGCAGAGACCTGGCGAGGGCTCTGGGAGAAGGTGAGCGTATTGGGTCTTGGGGGTCCTACACATTCGGGATGCCCCTAAGAGTGGAACGCAAACGGCCCTGGAGTCTTAACTCCAGGGCCTGCAAAGTTCCACTTTAAAGTGGACCAAAACCCAGGATTTATGACCATCCTGGGTTTTGGAGATGCCCCCAGATCACCGAAGCCAACTCACCTTTTCCCGACCCTACGGCGCATGCGCGGCCGCTCGTCCAATCAGCTCGCTCGGATCCGATGACATCACGTCGTCTAGGCCTCTCTCTAAGGCCAGATTCCTGGGCCGATCCACTTTAAAGCACGGAGAGCTCCTCACCTGTGTGCCTTGCCATTGAGGTGGAGAGGTTCCCCCGGGTGAGGGGGGGGGGGGCAGAAGTTTCCGGCCCTGGAAATCTCTTTCGCTTCCAGGAAATTAAGGGTGGCGGGAGCGCGGCGCCATTTCTCCTATGGAGTCACGCAGTGTTCCCGCAGCGCCCATCGATCGCCCGGAGGGGGGCGGAGCTTGTAGCCGGCCGTATCAAAGGTCAGGAAACTGTCCGCACCGCTGCAGCCAGCCATGACTCACTCACTGCCAGCCCTGGCCCCTGTCCCACGCCCCCTGCCTCCATTCACTTTACTGGGGCTTACTTTCGTAGCGCCAACATGTTCCGTAGCGAGGTCTGGCATTCGCATCAGCCCCCGGAGCTGACAATCTAATGGACTGTTAAAGTGGAGCAAATCCTGGGATTTTTCACTATCCCGGGGTTTGGTCCGTCTCGGGGGGGGGGGGGGCGTCAGCGGCTCCGAGCGTGCTGATTGGACGAGCGGCCGCATATGCGCAGTAGGACCGGGAACAGGGGAGTTGGCAACGGCGATCTGGGGGGTTCACACAGCGGGGCATCCCGGTTTTGGATACCCCGGGGAGAGGGGATCAAACCTTAAAGGCTCCCGGGCCAATTGCCATGAGTTTTGGTCCACTTTAAAGTGGACCGAAACCTGGGATTTTCACTCCGGGCCGATCGATTTCCTCCCCCTGGCGCACCCAAATTCGGGATGCCCCACTTTGTGAACCCCCCCCCAGGGTGCCCCATTCACTTACCTTGCTTCCCGGTCCATTCGCATCTCGCTATCCCTCTAGCAGGGTCAGGCATTTATGAATGGCCAGCGCGGGCACGCTCCGTGTGCGCTGATTGGACGAGCGGCCGCGCATGCGCCGTAGGACCGGGAAGAGGTGAGTTGGCTGCGGTGATCTGGGGGGTTTCACACAGCGGGGCATCCCCGATCGGGGAGCACCAAAACCCAGGATAGTCAAAATCCTGGGTTTTGGTCCACTTTAAAGCAGAACAAAAAAAACGCAGGATTTTCACTATCCTGGTTTTCGGTCCTTGCCCCCGGGGCATCCCATAAATACTTGGCGCATGCTCTCATCCATTTAGTGCCGCATGCCTTAACTATTAAAGTGGAACAAAACCCCCATAGTAGCCAGAATGGGATCTTAAAAATTCCAGGGCTGGTCAATGGCTTTCCCCCAGAATCGGGATGCCCCACTGTGTGTAACCCCCCAGGTCACCCCATACACTCACCTTTCCCTGATCCAACGGTGCATGTGCGAGTCGCATTTGTGAATGGACAGCGCGGGCACGCTCCCCGTTAGATGCGGCCGCCATCGCGCTTAGATCCGACGGCGGCCTGAGGAAGGGGCGGGATCGGATCCGAGTGCGCCGATTGGACGAGCGGCCGCACATGCGCCGTAGAACCGGGAAAAGCTGAATTTGTTTGGGTGACTTGCGGAGCAAGACCCAGGATCCAGGGTTTTGGTCTACTTTAAAGCAGAACAAAAACACGTGATTTTCACTATCCCGGGTTTTGTTACTGTGGGTCCAAATGTAAGGTAAGTACTTGTGGGATGCCCCTGGGGCATGTGCTCATCAATTTAGTGCCACGTGCCGTAACCATTAAAGCGGACCAAAAGCCCATAGTAGCCAGAATGGGTTCTTAAAAGATTCCAGGGCCAGCCACTGGCTTTCCCTCGAATCGGGATGTTATAACTCACCTTTCCCTGGTCCAACAGCACATACGTGGGCTTCCCTAATGGTTTATAATGGGGATATGACGGCAGTGTGCGATCCCAAATCGGGATCCTCCCTCTCCCCGGAAGCCCCGATAAACTTACCTTCTCCCGGAGCCCTTGCCGCGCCTATGCGCCGAGGCAGCATCCGCGCTCACCTTTAGCCGTGCACGCACCTGCGGCCGGCCTTTCTGAATGGGCGACATGGGCGCGCCACGGCTAGAAGGGGAGCGGGGGATGCGGTTGGCTGCTCAGCTGAGCTGAGTGAATGACAGTGCGCCGATTGGCGGAGCTCAACCAATCAGAAAGCTCGTTCTCGCCCGAGTCTGCCCAATGGGAGCGACAGGAAGGTGAATGAATGGGCCCACCTGGGAGGAGGGATGCACACTAATTCGGGGGGGCTGCCACACACCCCACAAAGTCAAAGTTGGGTGTGTTCCTCTTTAAAGTTGACCACAACCCACACCCCCGATCTTATAGATTCCAGGGCCGCTTGATTCCCTCCCCCCTGGGGCATCCAATATCGGGATGCCCAACTGTGTGAAGTTGCCCGGAAGCTCACTTTTTCGGGTCCCAGGGCGAGCAGGGCGCGTGCCCACACCATACATTTGTGGATGGCCAGTGCGGGCACGCGGCGTTAGAGGGCGGCAGGGGATGCGGCCTGCAGCGCGCTCAGATCGAGCTCTTAGACGAAGGCCGCACGTGCTCTGTAGGACCGGGGAAGGTAAGTCTGATCGGGTAACCTAGGGGGGTTTCACACAGCGGGGCATCCCCCAATTAGGGTGCCCTGAAGGCAAGGACCAATTTTCTGGGTTTTGGTCCACTTTAAAAAGGCGACTCCTCTTCTCTGCGCCAGCTGACCATGTAACAATTTGTAGCCGTGGCCAAAAGATACAATGTATGAGTTCAGCAGCACATGTAACACATTGTAACAAATGGCAGCTGTGGAGGCTTCTGGGTGAGCATTAGAAAAATTTACATAATATGTAATAGCGTTTTTTTACACAGCGGGGCATCCCGCTCTAAAGTGGAACAAAACTGGGGATTTTTATAATACTGGATTTGGCCCTTCGCCCTCAGGGGCGTGCCATTTTGGGACACCCGGCTATGTGAAATTCTCCAAATTGGCATTATACCCCGGGCATTCGGAGCACGTGCGGCCTCTCGTCCAATCAGAGCCATACGCCGTGCATATTAATGATTGCCATACGCGGCCAGACTCCGTGCATATTAATGATTGCCGTACATAGCCTCTCGTCCAATCAGAGCCGTACGCCGTGCATATTAATGAGTGCCATACGCGGCCAGACTCCGTGCATATTAATGATTGCCGTACATAGCCTCTCGTCCAATCAGAGCCGTACGGCGTGCATATTAATGAGTGCCATACGCGGCCTCTCGTCCAATCAGAGCCGTACGCCGTGCATATTAATGAGTGCCATACGCGGCCAGACTCTGTGCATATTAATGATTGCCGTACATAGCCTCTCGTCCAATCAGAGCCGTACGCCGTGCATATTAATGATTGCCATATGCGGCCAGACTCCGTGCATATTAATGATTGCCGTACATAGCCTCTCGTCCAATCAGAGCCATACGCCGTGCATATTAATGATTGCCATATGCGGCCAGACTCCGTGCATATTAATGATTGCCGTACATAGCCTCTCGTCCAATCAGAGCCGTACGCCGTGCATATTAATGAGTGCCATACGCGGCCTCTCGTCCAATCAGAGCCATACGCCGTGCATATTAATGATTGCCATATGCGGCCAGACTCCGTGCATATTAATGATTGCCGTACGCGGCCTCTCGTCTAATCAGAGCCATACGCCGTGCATATTAATGAGTGCCATACGCGGCCTCTCGTCCAATCAGAGCCATACGCCGTGCATATTAATGATTGCCATATGCGGCCAGACTCCGTGCATATTAATGATTGCCGTACATAGCCTCTCGTCCAATCAGAGCCGTACGCTGTGCATATTAATGAGTGCCATACACGGCCAGACTCCATGCATATTAATGATTGCCGTACATAGCCTCTCGTCCAATCAGAGCCATATGCCGTGCATATTAATGATTGCCATATGCGGCCAGACTCCGTGCATATTAATGATTGCCGTACATAGCCTCTCGTCCAATCAGAGCCGTACGCCGTGCATATTAATGAGTGCCATGCGCGGTCTCTCGTCCAATCAGCGTCGTGCATATTAATGATTGCCATACGCGGCCTCTCATCCAATCAGTGCCGTACATATTAAAGAGCCATACGGCTCTATTTACACAGAGAGCTCAGCAATAGGGAGCGAGAGCTGCCGCATCCCCAGTTTCCCTCCAGACGTGGGCGTACTCTCGCCCTATCTGAATGGCTCGGTGTGGGTGCGCACGGGCCAGGCGGAGGCCAAGAGCACCGGGCCAGGCGGAGGCCAAGAGCACCGGGCCAGGCGGAGGCCAAGAGCACCGGGCCAGGCGGAGGCCAAGAGCACCGGGCCAGGCGGAGGCCAAGAGCATCGGGCCAGGCGGAGGCCAAGAGCACCGGGCCAGGCGGAGGCCAAGAGCATCGGGCCAGGCGGAGGCCAAGAGCATCGGGCCAGGCGGAGGCCAAGAGCACCGGGCCAGGCGGAGGCCAAGAGCACCGGGCCAGGCGGAGGCCAAGAGCACCGGGCCAGGCGGAGGCCAAGAGCACCGGGCCAGGCGGAGGCCAAGAGCACCGGGCCAGGCGGAGGCCAAGAGCATCGGGCCAGGCCGAGGCCAAGAGCACCGGGCCAGGCGGAGGCCAAGAGCACCGGGCCAGGCGGAGGCCAAGAGCATCGGGCGAGGAGGAGGCCAAGAGCACCGGGCGAGGAGGAGGCCAAGAGCATCAGGCCAGGCGGAGGCCAAGAGCACCGGGCCAGGCGCAGGCCAAGAGCACCGGGCGAGGAGGAGGCCAAGAGCACCGGGCCAGGCGGAGGCCAAGAGCACCGGGCCAGGCGGAGGCCAAGAGCATCGGGCAAGGAGGAGCCAAGAGCACCGGGCGAGGAGGAGCCAAGAGCACCGGGCGAGGAGGAGCCAAGAGCACCGGGCGAGGAGGAGCCAAGAGCATCGGGCGAGGAGGAGCCAAGAGCACTTAGCGACAGCTCTGCACGCACTCCCTTTCCTCCAATCAGTGAGGGAGCCCGGAGGCAGGAGCGCGCTCTGGAAAATAAATGCTGGAAGTCAGGGCTGCAATAGATCCCTCCTCCTGGGGGTAAGGTAAGTACTGATCCCCCGGATACCTTTCCTGCCTTTTGGATATAAAGTGACCTCACTTCCCTGGATCTTGTTTACAGTCAGCGATGATGGGCCCAGCGGGTCACTGATTAACTCCCCCGCAAACAGGACCCAGCGCTAAACCCGCCCCCTCCATGGTCCTTCTCTCGGATGTCCAATCACAGCCAGGCTCTGTACATATATATATATATATATATATATATATATATATATATATATATATATATATACACGGAATATTAGATATATCCAACTGGAACTGGAAGCATCGTGGCCACCAGCTGGGACCAACCTGTTACCACACCCGACTCAGCACATTAAAGAAGACCTAAACTCACACCATCAGTGATGATACTCCCCTTTTCCTAACAGAGCTCCATCTGATGGGGGACAGGAAACTAACCTCACCTCCCCCATCACACCATCAGTGAGCCCTGCATTAGAGAGATGCTCACCTTTTCCTAGCAGAGCTCCATCTGATGGGGGACAGGAAACTAACCTCACCTCCCCCCTCACACCATCAGTGACCCTGCATTAGAGAGATACTCACCTTTTCCTAGCAGAGCTCCATCTGATGGGGGACAGAGCTCATTGCAGCAAAGGAAATCTTAATATTGCAAGCGGCAGCCAATCAGAGTGCTCGGTGCAGGCACATGCCTGGGTAGAGGGATGCATCTGCAGCGCCGAGGGCTCGGGGAAGAGGTGAGTGGGTGGGGGTTATCCAGGGTGTTTCATCCAACTTTGGGATGCCCCATAAAAGAGGTGGACCGCTGGTTCTTCCTCTTTAAAGTGGACCAAAAACAGATCTACACACAATATTAAAAACTCTATTCTTAAACAAAAGTAATATTAAATGCTATTGATAAATGATAATATTACTTTTTAAATATATATATATATATATATATATATATATATATATATATATATATCTCTATCTAAATATATATATCTAAAAAAAAATATATATAGATCGATGGATATATATATATATTTTTTTTTTTTACAGCTCTTATGGTACATATTTATTATTAATCTAAATTTCATATAAACTTTTGTTTAACAATAGAGTCATTCACCTTTTGGGTCTCTCCTCCGCTTAACTTGTTTGTGTAAATGTTTTTTAATCATGTCTTTTGTGAAAAGCTGTAGCCATTTATAATTCTTTTATATTTCTTCAATAAATTATTTGATTTTAATATTGGTGTGCGGCTCTCCTAAGGTTTTTGTTGGGATAGCTCTAGAATCCCATTTGTATAATTTGTTAAGGTGGTTTCCCTTATGAGCCAGCACCCTCAGGTCTAATATATAGGGTTGCGCGTAGCCAATAAATTGTTCCTTCCAAAAACAGATCTAAGCCTCGATTCAATAAAAGGTAGAAAAAAATTCTCATGGTAGTAAAAAATTCAATTCGTGAGAAAAAAGCCTGAGAATGTCACTGTTATTGAATCACTAGATAAAAAGACAATGAAAGTCAATGGCAGCTTTTACTACAGTGTTCTCTACTTTTCTTAGTAGTAAAAAAGTGCCATTGACTTTCATTGTTTTCTTAGCTGGTGATTCAGCAACAGGGACATTCTCAGGCTTTTTTCTCATGAATTGATTTACCACCATGAGAATTTTTTTCTACCTTTATTGAATCGAGGCCCTAGTGACTGGCAGCAGCATCCTTGCACCTTTCTTGGGCTCGCCTACACTGGATGGCTGTGCACAGCCGAAGGATGCAGGGGATGCCAATCGTGTGTGGTTAGGATTGCATTCAGATTCCCCAGGCGCACCTTAATATGCGCAGCCAGAAAAGCCGACTGGACGAGAGGCTTCATTGGAAAGGTAAGAAAATGTAACCGCTGGCGCTTTAAAGTGGATCAAAACCCACCAGCAGCCAGCTTTCCCCAATTCCAGAATCGGGATGCCCCGCTGTGTGAACCCTCCCCAGGGCTCTGGTAACTCACCTCTCCCCCACGCCAGCGACGCTTGCATGCGGGCCCTTGTCCAATCAGAGCCGTCTGCGGGGATGCGGTAGCACGCAAGATCCCCATTGAAGGCAATCGAAGACAATTGCCGAAGGATGTAATTGCAGCAAATGGCTCTGATTGGACGAGCGCCCGCGCATGCGCCTTTGGAACAAGGAGAGGAGAGTTTTACTGGGCGACCTGGGGGATTTCACACAGCGGGGCATCCCCGATTCGGGAGCACGGAACAAAACCTGGGTAAGTTCAACTCTGTTAATTCCACCAAGTCCACATTAAAGTGGACCAAAACCCACACTGTCTATAAGAATCTGTAAGATTCTCAGGCCGATTGATTGCCTCCCCCCGGTGCAAAATCAGGACGCCCCACTTTGTGAAACCCCCCCAGGTCGCCCCATACACTTACCTTGTTTCCCGGTCCAACGGCACAAGCGCGAGCCACATCCCCGCTATCCCTCTAGTAGGGCACGTGATCGCCCCGTACATTTGTGAATGGCCAGGCACACTCCCTGTTAGAGGGAAGCCGGGATGCGGCCTCTGGCCTTAGACGTTGTGACGTCAGCGGCTCCGAGCTCACTGATTGGACGAGCGCATGCACCGTTGGGCCAGGAAAAGGTGAGTTGGCATCGGTGATCTGGGGGGTTTCCCACAGCGGGGCATCCCGATTCGGAAGCAGGGAAAAGTCCAATTCCTGGGTTTTGTTCTGCTTTAAATAAAGAGGAACAGCCACCATATTGTAGCCATAGAATGTAAAGGACTTTAATAGCCAGCCAATAAAGTGTCACGATTTGGGATGCCCCACTGTGTGAACTGGGGATTTCCCTGCAACAACTCACCTTTCAAATTGTTCACCCCCTCCCGGTATCTGACGCAGACCACAGGGAGCCCAGAGATGCGTACACTCCTGTTTCCCTATGCCGATGCTCTGTTCCAAACAGTGCCGATTGGATGAGAGCCCCGCATGTGCACTGTAGGACTGGAGGAAAGGTATGTATTTAGGGTGATCCTGAGGGTGTCACACAGCAGGGCATCCCAAACTGGGATAAGTACCAGCCAGGACAGTGACAATTCTGGCTTTTGGTCCACTTCATTCTCGGGGTGACCAGAGGAAATCATTCTCTGGGTCGCCAGAGGAAATCATTCTCGGGGTCGCCAGAGGAAATCATTCTCGGGGTCGCCAGAGGAAATCATTCTCGGGGGTCATCAGAGGAAATCATTCTCGGGGGTCATCAGAGGAAATCATTCTTGGGGTCACCAGAGGGAATCATTCTCGGGGTCACCACCAGAGGAAATCATTCTTGGGGTCACCAGAGGAAATCATTCTCGGGGTCACCAGAGGAAATCATTCTCGGGGTCACCAGAGGAAATCATTCTCGGGGGTCATCAGAGGAAATCATTCTCGGGGGTCATCAGAGGAAATCATTCTTGGGGTCACCAGAGGGAATCATTCTTGGGGCCACCAGAGGAAATCATTCTCGGGGTCACCACCAGAGGAAATCATTCTTGGGGTCACCAGAGGAAATCATTCTTGGGGTCACCAGAGGAAATCATTCTCGGGGGTCATCAGAGGAAATCATTCTCGGGGGTCATCAGAGGAAATCATTCTTGGGGTCACCAGAGGGAATCATTCTTGGGGCCACCAGAGGAAATCATTCTCGGGGTCACCACCAGAGGAAATCATTCTTGGGGTCACCAGAGGAAGTCATTCTTGGGGTCACCAGAGGAAATCATTCTCGGGGGCCACCAGAGGAAATCATTCTTGGGGTAACCAGAGGAAATCATTCTCGGGGTCACCAGAGGAAATCATTCTCGGGGTCACCAGAGGAAATCATTCTCGGGGTAACCAGAGGAAATCATTCTCGGGGTCACCAGAGGAAATCATTCTTGGGGCCACCAGAGGAAATCATTCTTGGGGCCACCAGAGGGAATGATTCTTGGGGTCACCAGAGGGAATCATTCTTGGGGCCACCAGAGGAAATCATTCTCGGGGTCACCACCAGAGGAAATCATTCTTGGGGTCACCAGAGGAAGTCATTCTTGGGGTAACCAGAGGAAATCATTCTCGGGGTAACCAGATGACTAAACACTGCAATAGGAAATACAAATGATGTTTCTTTTGTGGTCATGTGACCAAAAGTGAGATAAATAAGAGGGAGAAGCAAACCATGGTGGACCTGTCCCGACCTCATGCTGCAGGGTCTGACTAGGGTTTTTGGGGTCCACCAGTGGGACCGACTCTGGGGGTCCACCCCCACACTTAGATCCAGTATCACCGGCTTATATTCAGGGCCCATGCACAGAAACATTATACCCCCTGAGTGGTCATTAAATAAAATGTGATAAGAAAACTATTGCGGATCTTAACTGGGACGTGCATCACTCACCCGCGTTGGAAGGCAGCACCCTGATACTGTCGAACTCCAGCATGGTGTAGGTGGCGTCCAGCGTCTCGCTGTAGTCTGGCAGTTCCATGTCCATCATGGCCTCACAGAGCTTCATCATTAACTACGGGACAGCGCTGGGTCAAGCCAACCGGGCCAGCCACCCAATCAGATGCCGCGGAGGCCCCTTCAGCAGGGGAGCGCCACTCCGGCCTGTCCCCAAAGTCAATGCTCCGGTGTCCTGACTGTGCTGGGCGCTGAGCGCGAAGCTCTGCTGTCACACCGCGTCACCTGCAATAAACTTGTGTCACAATCTGCTGCAGGGAAGAGATAAGAAGCCGCCCGGATTCCATCCTCGCCCGGGATCATCTATGGAGGCTTTCATCTCACAGCATAGCCATGGGTGTCACTGAGTGAGGGGACAACTTTACACCGATCCTCAATAGTCAGCTCTTGCGAATAAGGCCTTTTGTTTCAATTATTTAATTTTTCACTATCAGATGAAGCTCTGCAAGGAAAAAGGTGAGTATCGCTCCAATGCAGGGTCACTGTTGGAGGATGAGAAAAGGACTAGAAGACGAGCAGTGGAGGAGGAGGAGACGAGGACTAGAAAACGAGCAGTGGAGGAGGAGACGAGGACTAGAAGACGAGCAGTGGAGGAGGAGGAGACGAGGACTAGAAGACGAGCAGTGGAGGAGGAGGAGACGAGGACTAGAAGACGAGCAGTGGAGGAGGAGGAGACGAGGACTAGAAAACGAGCAGTGGAGGAGGAGGAGACGAGGACTAGAAGACGAGCAGTGGAGGAGGGGGGAGACGAGGACTAGAAGACGAGCAGTGGAGGAGGAGGAAACAAGGAGGAGGAGACGAGGACTAGATAGGCGAGCAGTGGAGGAGACCAGGACTAGAAGGCGAGCAGTGGAGGAGGAGAAGACAAGGACTAGAAGGCGAGCAGTGGAGGAGGAGAAGACAAGGACTAGAAGGCGAGCAGTGGAGGAGGAGAAGACAAGGACTAGAAGACGAGCAGTGGAGGAGGAGAAGACAAGGACTAGAAGACGAGCAGTGGAAAAGGAGGAGGAGACGAGGACTAGAAGGCGAGCAGTGGAGAAGGAGGAGGAGACGAGGACTAGAAGGCGAGCAGTGGAGAAGGAGGAGGAGACAAGGACTAGAAGACGAGCAGTGAAAGAGGAGACAAGGACTAGAAGACAAGCAGTGAAGGAGGAGGCAAGGACAAAATGGGCAGTAGAGAAGGAGAAAAACTAGAAGATCATTGGAGAAGGAGACAAGGACTAGAAGACGAGTAGGGATGAGCGAATCGATCTGGACGAACCCGGATTCGATCCGAATTTCAGGAAAAATTCGATTCGGATCGAATCCGAATTTCCCCGCGATTCGATCGCTCGAAGTTTTCCTTTAACATCCATTCATTTACATTACAGGCATTCTAAGATGGCGGACGGGACATGTCCAGACATCAACCCCGCGCCAGTGCAAGCTGGGACAGTCACATGCAGCCTATCAGCAGCCAGCAAGCCCGGTGACGTCACAGCGCTATTTAAGGCCGGCCATCTTGCTTTCCTGCCTCATTTCTCTATTGCATTCGTGAGAGACAGAACGTTGTGTAGCTGAGGGAGAGACAGTTAGACAGGCAGGGACAGACAGGGACAGGCTGGAGACAGGCAGGAGACAGACAGGAGACAGACAGAAAGTCAGCGAAAAAACAGGGAAAGGTAGAAAAATCGGAGGCTGTCACAGGGAGTTTTTTTTTTTTTTTCATCCAGCCTGACAGGCTTTGTTAGCGTTTTCAGGCTGCTTATACTAACTAACTGTGCATATATACTGAACTGATCTTAAGTCTGCTGTGAGGCATCCCATTCTGTGACTACAGCAGCCTCTGTTTAAGACCATATAACCATTTGCTCTTATTATATTTGAAATTAGCCTGATAAAGACACTTTTGCTGGGCATAGTACTTCTGGACCCTGCCAGGGCATCCCATTCTGTGACTACAGCAGCCTCTGTTTAAGACCATATAACCATTTGCTCTTATTATATTTGAAATTAGCCTGATAAAGACACTTTTGCTGGGCATAGTACTTCTGGACCCTGCCAGGGCATCCCATTCTGTGACTACAGCAGCCTCTGTTTAAGACCATAACACCATTTGCTCTTATTATATTTGAAATTAGCCTGATAAAGACACTTTTGCTCGGCATAGTACTTCTGGACCCTGCCAGGGCATCCCATTCTGTGACTACAGCAGCCTCTGTTTAAGACCATATAACCATTTGCTCTATTATATTTGAAATTAGCCTGATAAAGACACTTTTGCTGGGCATAGTACTTCTGGACCCTGCCAGGGCATCCCATTCTGTGACTACAGCAGCCTCTGTTTAAGACCATATAACCATTTGCTCTTATTATATTTGAAATTAGCCTGATAAAGACACTTTTGCTCGGCATAGTACTTCTGGACCCTGCCAGGTGTACTTACTGCTGGTTTTTAGGGCATCCCATTCTGTGACTACAGCAGCCTCTGTTTAAGACCATATAACCATTTGCTCTTATTATATTTGAAATTAGCCTGATAAAGACACTTTTGCTGGGCATAGTACTTCTGGACCCTGCCAGGTGTACTTACTGCTGGTTTTTAGGGCATCCCATTCTGTGACTACAGCAGCCTCTGTTTAAGACCATATAACCATTTGCACTTATTATAATTGAAATTAGGCCTGATAAAGACACTTTTGCTGGGCATAGCACTACTGGATCTTTTTTGGGGGCATCCCATTCTGTGACTACAGCAGCCTCCGTTTAAGACCATATAACCATTTGCACTTATTATAATTGAAATTAGCCCTGATAAAGACACTTTTGCTGGGCATAGCACTACTGGATCTTTTTTTGGGGCATCCCATTCTGTGACTACAGCAGCCTCTGTTTAAGACCATATAACCATTTGCACTTATTATAATTGAAATTAGCCCTGATAAAGACACTTTTGCTGGGCATAGGCTTACTGCTGCCTGCCAGGTGCACTTCTGTTGAGGCATCCCATTCTGTAACATAGCATACCCCTCTTTATTTACACTAAGCAGCTCTCTTATTTACACTAAGCAGGCCTGTTGGAGGCTGAGTGTTACTGCTCACTTTTGGTGTGCATTATATTCTGTTTCATATAGACCCACCGCTGCCCGGGGGATCTTAAAATATCACCTACTACCACGCCAGTTAGACTATGTCGGGCAGACAAGTGCCTGGAAGTGAAAAGAGGAGTGGCAGAGGCCAAGATTCCGCAGGCAGAGCTCGCATCAGACTGGGGGCCAGTAGCAGCAGGAGTCACGCTGAGAGACCTAATCTGCCAGTATCTGCTAGCGGTCGGGTCTCCACCAGTAACGCATCTGCCGTGGTAGATTGGTTGACGCGCTCATCAACAACATCATCACAACTTACGTCTGAGACCCCCAGTCTAGGGTCGGTAGGTTCCTCTGACACAACCCTGAGTTGGCATGCCCCGAGAGCAGTCCCTGTCCTCCCATTGCCTCTGTCCTACGCCGTTCCCTCCCCCAGCGACGTATCCTATGCTTTGGGTTCAGCTCCACTCTTTAGTGAGGAGGACAATCAGATACAGGAGGACAGTCAGCAGCTACTGCCCAGCCAAGAAATGGAGGTGGCTTCTTTAGCTAGGCAGACAAATAGTGATGTGGACAGTGTCGTGGGTGCTGCGAGCGTTCCAGCTCCTGCGCCAGACACTGTTGACGAATCCACGAACATCAGTGACGTACAGCCACAACTCGGTGATGATGATGATGACGATGAAGCCGATCGCACTTGGGAGCCGGGTGAGGAAGGGGCTTCATCGTCATCATCAGGAGAAGAGGGGCGCAGGTTGCCCCGGAGTCAGCAGCTAAGGCAGCAAGGTGGTAGCAGTCAGCATGGGGGCACAATTCCAAAGGCTGGAGCCGGCCGGGGCCGGGGCCGGGGTAGAGCACCTGCTGTGCGGCAGTCTACCTTATCAGGAGGTAGTGGAGCAGGGGTTCCTGGAGTTGGCAACAGCAGCAGTGAATCAGTGAGGCCAGGGGGTGGGAAAAGTAGCTACTCGGCAGTGTGGCAGTTTTTCCTGAGGCATACGCAGGAGGGTAACATGGCCACATGCAAGATATGTAGGCAAAAGGTGAAGCGTGGCCAGGGTCCAAATGTTGGCACCACGGCCCTGCGTCAACATATGATGCGTCACCATAAAGCGACCTGGGAGAACCGAGGCTCCCAAGGGGTGGTCCAGTCTGCTTCCTCACCAAGTGAGCTCCCAATTTCTGCCAGCCAAGGCTCCAGCACCTCAGCCGAAGGCAGCTGTGCGTCATACCCATCCTCTGTCGCTCCTGTTCCTCCAAGTCATGCATCCCGCCAGCAATCCATCAGCGAAGCCATGTCCAAGAGACAGCAGTATGCGCCCACTCATCCTACGGCGCAGAAGCTGAATGTGCTCCTGTCCAAGTTGCTGGTGCTGCAGTCGCTCCCTTTTCAGGTGGTGGAATCTGCACCTTTCAGAGAACTGATGGCTTGTGCCGAGCCGAGGTGGAGAGTCCCAAGCCGTCATTTCTTTGCCAAGAAGGCAGTACCAGCGCTGCACACTTTTGTTGAACAGAAGGTGGGCCAGTCCTTGAGCCTGTCGGTGTGTAGCAAAATACATGGCAGCGCCGACATCTGGAGCTGTAACTACGGTCAGGGGCAGTACATGTCGTTTACGGCCCACTGGGTGAATGTGGTCCCTTTGCAGCAGCAACTTGGACAGGTCACGCCGCTTCGGCCTCCGCGCTCTCTGCCCATTGGACCTGTGACACCGTGCGACTCGGCCTCCTCATCCTCCGCCATCTCCTCACCCTCCACTGTAGGCTCAAGTCTCAGTGCCCCTCCAGTCTACCATGTGTGCAGGGCACGGAGGTGTCACGCAGTGCTTCACATGGTTTGTCTTGGCGAACGGAGTCACACAGGGGAGGAACTGCTTAAATGTATTCATCAGGAAATCCAAACATGGCTTACTCCAAGAAAACTTAAAATGGGAATCATGGTTACCGACAATGGGAAGAACATTTTGTCTGCGCTGCGCCAAGGAAG
The DNA here is from genome assembly GCA_027917425.1 of Gastrophryne carolinensis. Taxonomy (NCBI): domain Eukaryota; kingdom Metazoa; phylum Chordata; class Amphibia; order Anura; family Microhylidae; genus Gastrophryne; species Gastrophryne carolinensis. The sequence continues at coordinate 6,781,784 of CM051241.1, forward strand.
CCTGACCCATGCCCCCTGCATGGCTCACGTCTTCAATCTGGTTGTCAAGCGGTTTCTGAAGTGTTCCCCCCATCTGCAAGACATCCTAACAACTTCAAGGAAACTTTGCATGCACTTCAGCCACTCCTACACCGCCAAACACACCCTTCTTGAGCTACAGCGTCAGAATGGTATCCCCCAACATAGTCTGATTTGCGATGTTTCCACCCGTTGGAATTCCACCCTTCACATGTTGGACCGATTATATGAACAGAGAAAAGCCATCACGGATTTCCTGATGATCCAAGCAGATAGGGGGACTCCCCTGTGTAACTTCAATGTCAACCAGTGGCAGCTCATACGTGACACCTGCCGTTTGCTCAGGCCCTTTGAGGATGCCACTTTATTTGTCAGTCGGCAGGATTACGGGATGAATGACGTGATTCCACTGCTTCATGTACTACAGCACATGTTGGAAACCATGGCTGGTCAGGGCACTGGAGACATGGCGTTTACATCTTACGGCCACATGAACCCCGTTGGAGCTGAACTGGAGGAGGAGGAGGAAGAGGAGGAGGAGGAGTTGCCCAGCGAAACACAGTTTAGGCTTGGCGAAATGGCTGGTTTATCTAGTCAGCGGACAGGAGAGGAGGAGCAGGAGCAGCCAGAGGAGCTAGAGGTTTTTGAGGAAGGCGAGACAGAGGACCCGGGCACACCGTGGCAGTATGCAGTGGAGATGGAGACAGGTAGTCCATCCGAGTCACTTGCGCAAATGGCACGAAGCATGCTCACGTGCTTGCGTAGTGACCCCAGAATTGTTTCCATCTGTCGGCGGGATGACTTCTGGCTGTCCACCTTATTGGACCCTCGCTTCCGGCACAAAATGGGGGCATTTTTTAAACCCACCGAGAGGGAGGACAAACTCAACTACTACAAAGACATTCTACGTAGGCAGTTGGCCGATGCCTATCTGCGCCATGGTCCATACTCTCGCAGGTCTGACTCGAGGGGACCTCTGCGCTCACCTTCCACTGCCATGGCCGCTGGGGGGGTTGGCAGGAGCAGCAGCTCCATCAGCAGCAGCAGCCTCAGTCTTCAGTCGCTAATGAGTAGCTTTCTACACCCGCATAGTGAGGCTACTCATGAGCAGCAGGAAGACCTGGAGCAGGACCTCAACCAGCAGGTCATGTCATACTTTGACATGACCATGCCAACACACCTTGAGGATCCGCTGGACTTCTGGGCAGCCAAACTTGATTTGTGGCTGCAACTAGCAGAGTTTGCCCTGGAAAAGCTGTCCTGCCCGGCAAGTAGCGTGCCATCTGAGCGGGTGTTTAGTGCGGCGGGGGCCATAGTTACGGCGAGGAGAACTCGTCTGTCAACTAAAAATGTGGAGAGACTCACCTTTGTCAAAATGAATCAGGGATGGATCAGCCAGGATTTCCACCCACCAATGCCTGATGCATGAGACTAGATTCAGCATGGTGCCACGTTTTACACTTTCCAAATGGTGCAAAACATATTTATGTCTTTAGGCCATTTTTTGGGCTCCTGCTGCTGCTGCTGCCAACTTCTGCCAACTCCAGGGTGTGATTCATCCAATTGTTGGGCTCCTGAAGCCAACCCCAGTGTCTCTTTAAAGTAATGTTTGGGCTCCTGCTGCTGCTGCCAACTTCTGCCAACTCCAGGGTGTGATTCATCCAATTTTTGGGCTCCTGAAGCCAACCCCAGGGTCTCTTTAAAGTAATGTTTGGGCTCCTGCTGCTGCTGCCAACTCCAGGGTGCGATTCATCCAATTTTTGGGCTCCTGAGGCCAACCCCAGGGTCTCTTTAAAGTAATATTTGGGCTCCTGCTGCTGCCAACTCCAGGGTGTGATTCATCCAATTTTTGGGCTCCTGAGGCCAACCCCAGGGTCTCTTTAAAGTAATATTTGGGCTCCTGCTGCTTGCAACTCCAGGGTGTGATTCATCCAATTTTTGGGCTCCTGAGGCCAACCCCAGGGTCTCTTTAAAGTAATATTTGGGCTCCTGCTGCTGCCAACTTCTGCCAACTCCAGGGTGTGATTCATCCAATTTTTGGGCTCCTGAAGCCAACCCCAGTGTCTCTTTAAAGTAATGTTTGGGCTCCTGCTGCTGCTGCTGCTGCTGCTGCTTGCAACTCCAGGGTGTGATTCATCCAATTTTTGGGCTCCTGAGGCCAACCCCAGGGTCTCTTTTAAGTAATGTTTGGGCTCCTGCTGCTGCTGCCAACTTCTGCCAACTCCAGGGTGTGATTCATCCAATTTTTGGACTCCTGAAGCCAACCCCAGGGTCTGTTTAAAGTAATGTTTGGGCTCCTGCTGCTGCTTGCAACTCCAGGGTGTGATTCATCCAATTTTTGGGCTCCTGAGGCCAACCCCAGGGTCTCTTTAAAGTAATATTTGGGCTCCTGCTGCTGCCAACTCCAGGGTGTGATTCATCCAATTTTTGGGCTCCTGAAGCCAACCCCAGTGTCTCTTTTAAGTAATGTTTGGGCTCCTGCTGCTGCTGCCAACTTCTGCCAACTCCAGGGTGTGATTCATCCAATTTTTGGGCTCCTGAAGCCAACCCCAGGGTCTGTTTAAAGTAATGTTTGGGCTCCTGCTGCTGCTTGCAACTCCAGGGTGTGATTCATCCAATTTTTGGGCTCCTGAGGCCAACCCCAGGGTCTCTTTAAAGTAATATTTGGGCTCCTGCTGCTGCTGCTGCCAACTTCTGCCAACTCCAGGGTGTGATTCATCCAATTTTTGGGCTCCTGAAGCCAACTCCAGTGTCTCTTTAAAGTAATGTTTGGGCTCCTGCTGCTGCTGCTGCCAACTCCAGGGTGTGATTCATCCAATTTTTGGGCTCCTGAAGCCAACCCCAGGGTCTCTTTAAAGTAATATTTGGGCTCCTGCTGCTGCTGCCAACTCCAGGGTGTGATTCATCCAATTTTTGGGCTCCTGAAGCCAACCCCAGGGTCTCTTTAAAGTAATATTTGGGCTCCTGCTGCTGCTGCCAACTCCAGGGTGTGATTCATCCAATTTTTGGGCTCCTGCTGCTGCCAACTCCAGTGTCTCTTTAAAGCAATGTTTGGGCTCCTGCCCCTCATAGTGATGCCACTTCAACTCTCTTGAATTCAATTGTGCCGCTCTGCGATTCTATTAGCGATGCCTCTGATCTGCATGTGATATTTATTCAAAGTATTATTTAACTAACCCAGCACGCACCCTGTGTGTGTTACAGCAAGGCAGAATGGTTTACAACCCTATTGAGGCTCTAGGAGGCTCAGAAATAGCCGTTTTTAATAGCGATTCGTCGCGAATTTATTCGGGTCGAAACGATTTTTGTCGGAAAATTCGGCGAATCAGTCGAATCGAATTTTTCAAAGTTCGCTCATCTCTAAAGACGAGCAGTGGAGGAGACGAGGACTAGAAGACGAGCAGGAAAAAAACTATAAGATAATTGGAGGAGGAGACAAGGACTAGAAAACAAATCAGTGGAGGAGACAAGGACTTGAAGACGAGCAGTAGGAGGAGGAGAAAAACTAGAAGATCATTGGAGAAGGAGACAAGGACTAGAAAACAATCAGTGGAGGAGACAAGGACTTTAAGACGAGCAGTAGGAGGAGGAGAAAAACTAGAAGATCATTGGAGGAGGAGACGAGGTCTAGAAAACGAGCAGTGGAGGAGGCGAGGACTAAAAAACGAGCAGTGGAGGAGGCAAGGACTAGAAAACAGTGGAGGAGATGAGGACTAAAAGACAAGCAGTAGAGGAGACGAGGACTCGAAGACAAGCAGTAGAGGAGACGAGGACTAGAAGACAAGCAGTAGAGGAGACCAGGACTAGAAGACAAGCAGTAGAGGAGACGAGGACTAGAAGACAAGCAGTAGAAGAGACGAGGACTAGAAGACAAGCAGTAGAGGAGGAGACGAGGAATAGAAGACAAGCCAGAGGAGGAGAAAAACTAGGCGATCATTGCAGAAGGAGATGAGAACTAGAAGACAAGCAGTGAAGGAGGAGACGAGGACTAGAAAACGAGTAGTAGAGGAGGAGACGAGGACTAGAAAATGAGCAGTGAAGGAGGAGACGAGGACTAGAAAACGAGCAGTAGAGGAGGAGACGAGGACTAGAAAATGAACAGTAGAGGAGGAGACGAGGACTAGAAAACGAGCAGTGAAGGAGGAGATGAGGACTAGAAAACGAGCAGTAGAGGAGGAGACGAGGACTAGAAAACGAGCAGTAGAGGAGGAGAAAAACTAGACGATCATTGGAGGAGGAGACAAGGACTAGAAGAGGATTGTCAGGGAACGCGTATCACAGAATCACACTTTTCTAAATCACTGTCCGTTTCACGAGTCTAGTGATCCTCAAGATGTCCAGCAAGGCCACGGACACACAGATTCTTGTTTTAGGCAAGACGACAACTCAAGTCAAATATGTATTTTAATGCGATAGGTGCACTAGACCGGTATTACAAGCATTTGATATGGTGGAAATATTACAAACACCAGCTCTACCAATACAAGCAGAGATGCACCAAAATGCCAGGCTACCTAAGATGCATACAGAGGATGTTGGGAAGTGTGGCTGCCAAGGGCATAAAGCAGCTGCTGGGATCCTGGTATGACTCCTGACATGTATATGTGACCCCCAGGAAGATGGAACCTTTGCACTAGATTGGGCTCTGGTACTTAACCCCTAGCTGGATGCTCCCCATGTCCCTCTGGACAGAGTAGAACAGAAGCCCCTTTTCTGCCTCTGACCCCGTTTCAAACCTACAGATGCTATTTTGGGCACAACTTCTGAATGGCGGGACGTACGATCCTGGTTCTGGCGTTGAACGATTGGGCTTGCCACCTCACATCTTTTGGGTTCAAGAACGGAGTGGTAGGGTAGATCAGAACCAGAGATTTCCAAAATTCAGGTTCCAGGGAGAAGGGTACAAAGATGGGACAACTTAGGGTAAATTCTTATTATTCTCCTGGTTCGGGTACTGTACTGGGTTTGGGGGTGGGGGCATGGCGACCCAGGTATTCCTGGTTTTGTGTTGGCGCCTGTAGGATGCGCCTGTAGGGGTCTCAGGATGAAAAGGGACAAGTATCAGAAATTAAAATGAAATATATTGGCCCCATCACTGACAACGATCATTGGAAGAGACAAGGATTAGAAGATGAGTGGAGGAGGCGACCAGAAGTAGAAGATGATGATGATGAGTGGAGGAGGAGACCAGAAGTAGAAGATGATGAGTGGAGAAGATGACAAGGACTAGAAGACGATCAGTGGAGGAGGAGATGATGACAAGGACTAGAAGATGAAGAGTGGAAGAGAAGACATGGACTAGAAGACGATCAGCAGAGGAGGAGATGACAAGGGCTAGAAGACGATGAGTGGAGGAGGGGACAAGGAGTAGAAGACCGTGATGGAGGAGGGGACAAGGAGTAGAAGACCTTGATGGAGGAGGGGACAAGGAGTAGAAGACCTTGATGGAGGAGGGGACAAGGAGTAGAAGACCTTGATGGAGGAGGGGACAAGGAGTAGAAGACCTTGATGGAGGAGGGGACAAGGAGTAGAAGACTGTGATGGAGGAGACGACAAGGAGTAGAAGATGATCAGTGGCGGAGACAAGGACTAGAAGACAATTAATGGAGGAGGGGACAAGGAGAAGAAGACGATGAGTGGAGGAGAAGGCAAGGACTAGAAGATGAGGAGGGGACAAGAACTAGAAGACGATGAGTGGAGGAAGGGACAAAAACTAAAAGACGATCAGTGGCAGAGAAATAACCGTCTCTAGCTCCATAGCCAAAGGGTGAAATAACGTGACCTGTGATGTGACACTGCAAAGGGGCCACTGAAAGACTGTAGCACCACACAATCCAAGAGCTGGCCCCGTCCTGGGGCAACACAAGTCAGGATGTAAAACACCCCCGCCCGAGTCGCCTAAAAAAACTCATCTTATTTGGCAGTTTGTTTTGTGATGTAAACAATCAGAATCAACAGGGGAACATTCCCAGCATGTCTGGGCTGAGGGGGGAGTCATTTGCCGAGCATTAAAACTGGGGAAGAGCTTACATTCTATTGGGGTATAAGGGAGGATACAGGAGGAGAAGAGCTTACACTCTATTACGGTATAAGGGAGGATACAGGGGGAGAAGAGCTTACACTCTATTAGGGTATAAGGGAGGATACAGGAGGAGAATAGCTTACACTCTATTAGGGTATAAGGGAGGATACAGGAGGAGAAGAGCTTACACTCTATTAGGGTATAAGGGAGGATACAGGAGGAGAAGAGCTTACACTCTATCAGGGTATAAGGGAGGATACAGGAGGAGAAGAGCTTACACTCTATTAGGGTATAAGGGAGGATATAGAAGGAGAAGAGCTTACACTCTATTAGGGTACAAGGGAGGATACAGTAGGAGAAGAGCTTACACTCTATTAGGGTATAAGGGAGGATACAGTAGGAGAAGAGCTTACACTCTATTAGGGTATAAGGGAGGATACAGGAGGAGAAGAGCTTACACTCTATTAGGGTATAAGGGAGGATACAGGAAGAGAAGAGCTTACACTCTATTAGGGTATAAGGGAGGATACAGGAGGAGAAGAGCTTACACTCTATTAGGGTATAAGGGAGGATACAGAAGGAGAAGAGCTTACACTCTATTAGGGTATAATGGAGGATACAGGAGGAGAAGAGCTTACACTCTATTAGGGTATAAGGGAGGATACAGGAGGAGAAGAGCTTACACTCTATTAGGGTATAAGGGAGGATACAGCAGGAGAAGAGCTTACACTCTATTAGGGTATAAGGGAGGATACAGGAGGAGAAGAGCTTACACTCTATTAGGGTATAAGGGAGGATACAGAAGGTTGACCCACTCAGCAGCTCGGGGGTTAACAATCCCTCACCCAGAATATTTTTGGGGTTAAAGTTCAGATTAATCACAATCTGAGATTACAGTATAAATATCTCCCGGAGGAGCGCGCCGCGGCTTTTTATGACCCCAAACAAAACGTTTCTGGGGAGTTGCGCAATCACCTGGAGGCGGCATTGATGGCTCCTCCGCCAGATAAGCTCCACATATCGGAGTCTTGTCCTTGGACTCTGGCCGCAGCGACAGCCCACCCAGCCGCGATTAGCAGGTCACGTGACCACGGGCGTGAAATCTTACATTACAAATATAACCGGTTCTTAATTCTTAAATTTATTTTTATAGACCCGGTAACTTATTTACTTTATTAATAGGTTGTGAATTGATCAGACTTTGATCTTTTATTGGTTTTAATCCATCTCTCCAGTGCGACGTAAAGGGACAATGACTAGATGAGCTCATGGGCGCTCCATCTCGCCACCTAGAGGCCACTGGTGGTAAATAGGAAAAAAAGAAGCGTCACTTTGTAGAATTACATGGTTACATTTTATATTGTTACATTTTGAATCTGCTGAAAGCTTGGGACAGCCCTTATAAATAGCAACACTGTTATACATTTAAATAGCGCTGACATATACCACAGCACTGAACATATAAGCAGTCACATGACTCCCTGTCCCTCAGAGCTCACACTCTAATGTCTCCCCCACACTCACACACTGTTATTATACATTTATATAGCGCTAACATATACCACAGCGCTGTACATAGAAGCAGTCACATGACCTCCTGTCCCTCAGAGCTCACACTCTAATGTCTCCTCCGCACTCAACACACTGTTATTATACATTTATATAGCGCTGACATATACCACAGCGCTGTACATATAAGCAGTCACATGACCTCCTGTCCCTCAGAGCTCACACTCTAATGTCTCCTCCGCACTCACACACTGTTATTATACATTTATATAGCGCTGACATATACCACAGCGCTGTACATATAAGCAGTCACATGACTCCCTGTCCCTCAGAGCTCACACTTTAATGTCTCCTCCGCACTCACACACTGTTATTATACATTTATATAGCGCTGACATATACCACAGCGCTGTACATAGAAGCAGTCACATGACCTCCTCCCCTGTTGTATTACACTGTAATGACCCCTGATCGGGACATTTTGGCGGCAGGAGCGAGAGGCTGATGGCGGGGGGGGGGGGGGGGGGAACCTCTAGTAGAAAACAAGTAATAGGGTTTGGCCGGAGAGCAAAGTGAGTCTCCCGGAGATTTAGGGATCTGCGTCATCGTCGCACTCCCAGTGAAACATTAAAGTGCTTTTTTATGGGGTATGTGGTGATGGCTCCAGGCTCAGACCTGTCACCCGTCACCGCCGCGCCGTAAATCCTGCGGCACGAAAAATCACAACCCAGCCTGAGAGGCACAGAAAGGGGCGCGACTCTCAGACACTGCTTACCCCAAGAGCTGACAATCTGTGAGAGGTACTGTCACACTGCACACTGACCACTAGAGGGAGCGCTCCCCTACATCACACTAAGCAGAAGGAGCTCATGATGGCAGTGTGCTCCCTCTAGTGGTCAGTGTGCAGTGTGATGGAGGGTGTAATATACACACTGACCACTAGAGGGAGCGCGCTCCTACATCACACTAAGCAGGAGGAGCTCATGATGGCAGTGTGCTCCCTCTAGTGGTCAGTGTGCAGTGTGATGGAGGGTGTAATACACACACTGACCACTAGAGGGAGCGCTCCTACATCACACTAAGCAGGAGGAGCTCATGATGGCAGTGTGCTCCCTCTAGTGGTCAGTGTGCAGTGTGATGGAGGGTGTAATACACACACTGACCACTAGAGGGAGCGCTCCTACATCACACTAAGCAGAAGGGGCTCATGATGGCAGTGCTCCCTCTAGTGGTCAGTGTGCAGTGTGATGGAGGGTGTAATACACACACTGACCATTAGAGGGAGCGCTCCTACATCACACTAAGCAGAAGGAGCTCATGATGGCAGTGCTCCCTCTAGTGGTCAGTGTGCAGTGTGATGGAGGGTGTAATACACACACTGACCACTAGAGGGAGCGCGCTCCTACATCACACTAAGCAGAAGGGGCTCATGATGGCAGTGTGCTCCCTCTAGTGGTCAGTGTGCAGTGTGATGGAGGGTGTAATACACACACTGACCACTAGAGGGAGCGCGCTCCTACATCACACTAAGCAGGAGGAGCTCATGATGGCAGTGCTCCCTCTAGTGGTCAGTGTGCAGTGTGATGGAGGGTGTAATACACACACTGACCACTAGAGGGAGCGCTCCTACATCACACTAAGCAGGAGGAGCTCATGATGGCAGTGCTCCCTCTAGTGGTCAGTGTGCAGTGTGATGGAGGGTGTAATACACACACTGACCACTAGAGGGAGCGCGCTCCTACATCACACTAAGCAGAAGGAGCTCATGATGGCAGTGTGCTCCCTCTAGTGGTCAGTGTGATGGAGGGTGTAATACACACACTGACCACTAGAGGGAGCACTGCCATCATGAGCCCCTTCTGCTTAGTGTGATGTAGGAGCGCTCCCTCTAGTGGTCAGTGTGTGTATTACACCCTCCATCACACTGCACACTGACCACTAGAGGGAGCACAGCCATCATGAGCTCCTTCTGCTTAGTGTGATGTAGGAGCACGCTCCCTCTAGTGGTCAGTGTGTGTATTACACCCTCCATCACACTGCACACTGACCACTAGAGGGAGCACACTGCCATCATGAGCCCCTTCTGCTTAGTGTTATGTAGGAGCGCTCCCTCTAGTGGTCAGTGTGTGTATTACACCCTCCATCACACTGCACACTGACCACTAGAGGGAGCACTGCCATCATGAGCTCCTTCTGCTTAGTGTGATGTAGGAGCGCTCCCTCTAGTGGTCAGTGTGTGTATTACACCCTCCATCACACTGCACACTGACCACTAGAGGGAGCACACTGCTCTCTTGAGCTCCTCCTGTGCCTGTTTTTGCAGTAGGAGTGCTGGGCCATGAGGACAATATGGGGAAATTTATAGGATCAGATTCTTCCCCTGGAATGATTTGGGGCCCCTGTGGAATTCGGATGATAGAGGAGAGATTGAACAACTGCAGCTTGGCCGGTGTGGAATAACTAAGAGGGGGGGGGGCGAGGGGTTAACTCCTCACAGGCCAAGCAGTTACATGACAGATGAGGTACTACAAGTCTCAGCATGGCCCGGGGGGAGGGAGGGGGGAATTGTCACCATAAGAGCCACTGAGCCACTACACAGATGGCCCTTCACTCCTGTGATGTATTCAGCCACCAAGGATCCCAATAAGGCTGTGCCTCTCTGCATAGAAGGCCACCAGTGTCGGCCTGGGGCCCACCAGTAGAAGTGACTCTGGGGGCCCACCCAACAAGTAGATATAACTAAGTATCACTGGCTTACATTCATGGATTATTTTTATAAATAAATCAATCATAAAAAATATTAAAAATAAATAAATAAAAAATCTAACAAAAATGAATATAAATATTAAAAAATCTAAATATAAAATCTAAAAATATATAAAATTCTAAAAATTCTAAAATATAAAAAATATAAAATTCTAAAAATCATAATATATGAAAAATCTAAAAATCATAATATATGAAAAAATCTAAAAATCATAATATATGAAAAAATCTAAATCATAATATAAAAAAAAAAACAACAAAAATGAATATAAATATTAAAAAATCTAAATATAAAAAATATAAAATTATAAAAATTATAAAATATAAAAAATATAAAATTCTAAAAATCATAATATATGAAAAATCTAAAAATCATAATATATGAAAAAATCTAAATCATAATATAAAAAAAAAACAACAAAAATGAATATAAATATTAAAAAATCTAAATATAAAAAATATAAAATTATAAAAATTATAAAATATAAAAAATATAAAATTCTAAAAATCATAATATATGAAAAATCTAAAAATCATAATATATGAAAAATCTAAAAATCATAATATATGAAAAATCTAAAAATCATAATATATAAAAAAAATCTAAAAATCATAATATATGAAAAATCTAAATAAATCATAATATATGAAAAATCTAAAAATCATAATATATGAAAAATCTAAAAATCATAATATATGAAAAATCTAAAAATCATATATTATATAAAAAAATCTAAAAATCATAATATATGAAAAATCTAAAAATCATAATATATGAAAAAATCTAAAAATCATAATATAAAAAAAAAACAAAAATGAATATAAATATTAAAAAATCTAAATATAAAAAATATAAAATTATAAAATATAAAAAATATAAAATTCTAAAAATCATAATATATGAAAAATCTAAAAATCATAATATATGAAAAATCTAAAAATCATAATATATAAAAAAATCTAAAAATCATAATATATGAAAAATCTAAAAATCATAATATATGAAAAAATTTAAAAATCATAATATAAAATATATATATATAACAATAATGAATATAAATATTAAAAAATCTAAATATAAAATTATAAAAATTATAAAATATAAAATTCTAAAAATCATAATATGAAAAATCTAAAAATCATAATATATAAAATTACATTATATAATAAAAAAATAAATTTTTTAAATTAATTAAAAAGAAAAAAATATAAAAATAAGGAATAAAAATGATAAAAATAATAAAAATGTTAAACTAAAACAAAATATTAAAACAAACATTAAAATATTAAAAATAAAAATGATGATAAAATAAAATTAAAAAATAATTAATTTAAAAAATGATAAAATAAAAAAAAAATGATAAAAAAACAAAGTGATGAAAAAAAAAAATTATGGCAGCGTGAAGTTGAAGATCCAATCAATAACCTCCCAGCTCACCAAAAAATCATCCACTGCTTGCCCCAATCCCTAACCCTCTAACACAAAGTAAAACCCTAAGAAAAAAACCATAAACTCCATCTCAACCCCTAAAGACTAACACTAACCCTAACTCCATATCTAAGTTAAACTGCTGACTCCAACCTTAAGGTCTGACATTACCCTAATCCTTCTAACCCCCAATCCTAAACCTAGTCCTATTTCATAGGGCAATTGCTGGGGGGGGGTGTCACCGGGGGGCATCCCAAATTGGTGATGCCCCCTCCTTTACCTCACTTTAAGAACATAAGCACCTGCTGGCTGCTCAAACGTCTCTCTCTCTCCTCACATTTCTCAGATAAATAGCGCCCTCCCTTCCTTAAATAAGCAGGGCGTCGCGTCATCCTGCACTTGGGAGGACGCCCTTCCTGGTTGGCACTGTATAATTGCCAACCACTGGAGGGAAGACCCCCAGGGCGTGGTCTCCCCAATACATCATTGGAGGGGCGGGGTTTCCATACCTCCCAACTTTTGAAAGCCGCAAAGTGGGACATGAGAAGTGGCACAGGTAGCACGCCGCTGAATTTGATTTTGCGTTTAAACCATGCCCCAGTCACCACCTATGAATTTTTATATTTTACTGTATTTCAATATAAAAATACAATATAATAGTACAATAGTAGTACAATATAAAATAGTAGTACAATATAATAACGGTATAATGCAATAACGGTATAATGCAATAACGGTATAATGCAATAACGGTATAATGCAATAATAGTATAATACAATAACAGTATAATGCAATAACAGTATAATGCAATAACGGTATAATGCAATAATAGTATAATGCAATAATAGTATAATGCAATAATAGTATAATGCAATAACGGTATAATGCAATAACGGTATAATGCAATAACGGTATAATGCAATAATAGTATAATGCAATAACAGTATAATGCAATAACGGTATAATGCAATAACGGTATAATGCAATAACAGTATAATGCAATAACAGTATAATGCAATAACAGTATAATGCAATAACAGTATAATGCAATAATAGTATAATGCAATAATAGTATAATGCAATAACGGTATAATGCAATAACAGTATAATGCAATAATAGTATAATGCAATAATAGTATAATGCAATAACAGTATAATGCAATAACGGTATAATGCAATAATAGTATAATGCAATAACAGTATAATGCAATAACAGTATAATGCAATAATAGTATGATGCAATAATAGTATAATGCAATAACAGTATAATGCAATAACAGTATAATGCAATAACAGTATAATGCAATAATAGTATAATGCAATAACAGTATAATGCAATAATAGTATAATGCAATAATGCAATCCCCCATTCTTACAGCCAGTGAGGGGCATCCCCCCCATTCTTACAGCCAGTGAGGGGCATCCCCCCCCATTCTTACAGCCAGTGAGGGGCATCCCCCCCATTCTTACAGCCAGTGAGGGGCATCCCCCCCATTCTTACAGCCAGTGAGGGGCATCCCCCCCATTCTTACAGCCAGTGAGGGGCATCCCCCCCATTCTTACAGCCAGTGAGGGGCATCCCCCCCATTCTTACAGCCAGTGAGGGGCATCCCCCCCATTCTTACAGCCAGTGAGGGGCATCCCCCCCATTCTTACAGCCAGTGAGGGGCATCCCCCCCATTCTTACAGCCAGTGAGGGGCATCCCCCCCATTCTTACAGCCAGTGAGGGGCATCCCCCCATTCTTACAGCCAGTGAGGGGCATCCCCCCATTCTTACAGCCAGTGAGGGGCATCCCCCCCATTCTTACAGCCAGTGAGGGGCATCCCCCCCATTCTTACAGCCAGTGAGGGGCATCCCCCCCATTCTTACAGCCAGTGAGGGGCATCCCCCCATTCTTACAGCCAGTGAGGGGCATCCCCCCATTCTTACAGCCAGTGAGGGGCATCCCCCCATTCTTACAGCCAGTGAGAGGCATCCCCCCCATTCTTACAGCCAGTGAGGGGCATCCCCCCATTCTTCCAGCCAGTGAGGGGCATCCCCCCCATTCTTACAGCCAGTGAGGGGCATCCCCCCATTCTTACAGCCAGTGAGGGGCATCCCCCCATTCTTACAGCCAGTGAGGGGCATCCCCCCATTCTTACAGCCAGTGAGGGGCATCCCCCCATTCTTACAGCCAGTGAGGGGCATCCCCCCCATTCTTACAGCCAGTGAGGGGCACCCCCCCATTCTTACAGCCAGTGAGGGGCATTCCGCCTCCCCCCACCCCAGAAAGCTGCATGGACGGACACCCTCTAGCCCTCTCAGTGGACCAGCAGGGGATCAGGTAGCACCATGTGTTGGTTGAGTGCACAGCCTGGAGGTGATCAGCAGGCTTTTTCTGGTCACACTATGTGCTGGCAGGCTGGAGACGCTCTTAGCCTGCAGCATCTCTCACCCCCTTTTTCTGGTCACACTATGTGCTGGCAGGCTGGAGACGCTCTTATCCTGCAGCATCTCTCACCCCCTTTTTCTGGTCACACTATGTGCTGGCAGGCTGGAGACACTCTTATCCTGCAGCATCTCTCACCCCCTTTTTCTGGTCACACTATGTGCTGGCAGGCTGGAGACGCTCTTAGCCTGCAGCAACTCTCGCCCCCTTTTTCTGGTCACACTATGTGCTGGCAGGCTGGAGACGCTCTTAGCCTGCAGCATCTCTTGCCCCCTTTTTCTGGTCACACTATGTGCTGGCAGGCTGGAGACGCTCTTAGCCTGCAGCATCTCTTGCCCCCTTTTTCTGGTCACACTATGTGCTGGCAGGCTGGAGACACTCTTGGCCTGCAGCATCTCTCGCCCCCTGTTTCTGGTCACACTATGTGCTGGCAGGCTGGAGACGCTCTTAGCCTGCAGCATCTCTCACTCCTTTTCTGGTCACACTATGTGCGGGCAGGCTGGAGACGCTCTTAGCCTGCAGCATCTCTCACCTCCTTTTTCTGGTCACACTATGTGCTGGCAGGCTGGAGACGCTCTTAGCCTGCAGCATCTCTTGCCCCCTTTTTCTGGTCACACTATGTGCTGGCAGGCTGGAGACACTCTTGGCCTGCAGCATCTCTCGCCCCCTGTTTCTGGTCACACTATGTGCTGGCAGGCTGGAGACGCTCTTAGCCTGCAGCATCTCTCACTCCTTTTCTGGTCACACTATGTGCTGGCAGGCTGGAGACGCTCTTAGCCTGCAGCATCTCTCACCCCCTTTTTCTGGTCACACTATGTGCTGGCAGGCTGGAGACGCTCTTAGCCTGCAGCATCTCTCGCCCCCTTTTTCTGGTCACACTATGTGCTGGCAGGCTGGAGATGCTCTTAGCCTGCAGCATCTCTCAATCCTTTTCTGGTCACACTATGTGCTGGCAGGCTGGAGACGCTCTTAGCCTGCAGCATCTCTCTCCCCCTTTTTCTGGTCACACTATGTGCTGGCAGGCTGGAGACGCTCTTATCCTGCAGCATCTCTCACCCCCTTTTTCTGGTCACACTATGTGCTGGCAGGCTGGAGACGCTCTTAGCCTGCAGCATCTCTCGCCCCCTTTTTCTGGTCACACTATGTGCTGGCAGGCTGGAGACGCTCTTAGCCTGCAGCATCTCACGCCTTTTCTGGTCACACTATGTGCTGGCAGGCTGGAGACGCTCTTAGCCTGCAGCATCTCTCACCCCCTTTTCTGGTCACACTATGTGCTGGCAGGCTGGAGACGCTCTTAGCCTGCAGCATCTCTCACCCCCTTTTCTGGTCACACTATGTGCTGGCAGGCTGGAGACGCTCTTAGCCTGCAGCATCTCTCACCCCCTTTTCTGGTCACACTATGTGCTGGCAGGCTGGAGACGCTCTTAGCCTGCAGCATCACTAACCTCTTTTTCTGGTCACACTTTGTGCTGGCAGGCTGGAGACGCTCTTATCCTGCAGCTTCTCTCACCCCCTTTTTCTGGTCACACTTTGTGCTGGCAGGCTGGAGACGCTCTTATCCTGCGGCTTCTCTCACCCCCTTTTCTGGTCACACTATGTGCTGGCAGGCTGGAGACGCTCTTATCCTGCAGCTTCTCTCACCCCCTTTTCTGGTCACACTATGTGCTGGCAGGCTGGAGACGCTCTTAGCCTACAGCATCTCTCACCCCCTTTTTCTGGTCACACTATGTGCTGGCAGGCTGGAGATGCTCTTATCCTGCAGCATTTCTCACCCCCTTTTTCCGGTCACACTATGTGCTGGCAGGCTGGAGATGCTCTTATCCTGCAGCATTTCTCACCCCCTTTTTCTGGTCACACTATGTGCTGGCAGACTGTAGACGCTCTTAGCCTGCAGCCTCTCTCACCCCCTTTTTCTGGTCACACTATGTGCTGGCAGGCTGGAGACGCTCTTAGCCTGCAGCATCTCTCACCCCCTTTTTCTGGTCACACTATGTGCTGGCAGGCTGGAGATGCTCTTAGCCTGCAGCATCTCTCAATCCTTTTCTGGTCACACTATGTGCTGGCAGGCTGGAGACGCTCTTAGCCTGCAGCATCTCTCTCCCCCTTTTTCTGATCACACTATGTGCTGGCAGGCTGGAGACGCTCTTATCCTGCAGCATCTCTCACCCCCTTTTTCTGGTCACACTATGTGCTGGCAGGCTGGAGACGCTCTTAGCCTGCAGCATCTCTCACCCCCTTTTTCTGGTCACACTATGTGCTGGCAGGCTGGAGACGCTCTTAGCCTGCAGCATCACTAACCTCTTTTTCTGGTCACACTTTGTGCTGGCAGGCTGGAGACGCTCTTATCCTGCAGCTTCTCTCACCCCCTTTTTCTGGTCACACTTTGTGCTGGCAGGCTGGAGACGCTCTTATCCTGCGGCTTCTCTCACCCCCTTTTCTGGTCACACTATGTGCTGGCAGGCTGGAGACGCTCTTATCCTGCAGCTTCTCTCACCCCCTTTTCTGGTCACACTATGTGCTGGCAGGCTGGAGACGCTCTTAGCCTACAGCATCTCTCACCCCCTTTTTCTGGTCACACTATGTGCTGGCAGGCTGGAGATGCTCTTATCCTGCAGCATTTCTCACCCCCTTTTTCCGGTCACACTATGTGCTGGCAGGCTGGAGATGCTCTTATCCTGCAGCATTTCTCACCCCCTTTTTCTGGTCACACTATGTGCTGGCAGACTGTAGACGCTCTTAGCCTGCAGCCTCTCTCACCCCCTTTTTCTGGTCACACTATGTGCTGGCAGGCTGGAGACGCTCTTAGCCTGCAGCATCTCTCACCCCCTTTTTCTGGTCACACTATGTGCTGGCAGGCTGGAGATGCTCTTAGCCTGCAGCATCTCTCAATCCTTTTCTGGTCACACTATGTGCTGGCAGGCTGGAGACGCTCTTAGCCTGCAGCATCTCTCTCCCCCTTTTTCTGATCACACTATGTGCTGGCAGGCTGGAGACGCTCTTATCCTGCAGCATCTCTCACCCCCTTTTTCTGGTCACACTATGTGCTGGCAGGCTGGAGACGCTCTTAGCCTGCAGCATCTCTCACCCCCTTTTTCTGGTCACACTATGTGCTGGCAGGCTGGAGACGCTCTTAGCCTGCAGCATCTCTCGCCCCCTTTTTCTGGTCACACTATGCGCTGGCAGGCTGGAGACGCTCTTATCCTGCAGCTTCTCTCACCCCCTTTTTCTGGTCACACTATGTGCTGGCAGGCTGGAGACGCTCTTAGCCTGCAGCATCTCTCATGCCTTTTCTGGTCACACTATGTGCTGGCAGGCTGGAGACGCTCTTAGCCTGCAGCATCTCTCACCCCCTTTTCTGGTCACACTATGTGCTGGCAGGCTGGAGACGCTCTTAGCCTGCAGCATCTCTAACCTCTTTTTCTGGTCACACTTTGTGCTGGCAGGCTGGAGACGCTCTTATCCTGCAGCTTCTCTCACCCCCTTTTTCTGGTCACACTTTGTGCTGGCAGGCTGGAGACGCTCTTATCCTGCAGCTTCTCTCACCCCCTTTTCTGGTCACACTATGTGCTGGCAGGCTGGAGACGCTCTTATCCTGCAGCTTCTCTCACCCCCTTTTCTGGTCACACTATGTGCTGGCAGGCTGGAGACGCTCTTAGCCTACAGCATCTCTCCCCCCCTTTTTCTGGTCACACTATGTGCTGGCAGGCTGGAGATGCTCTTATCCTGCAGCATTTCTCACCCCCTTTTTCTGGTCACACTATGTGCTGGCAGACTGTAGACGCTCTTAGCCTGCAGCCTCTCTCACCCCCTTTTTCTGGTCACACTATGTGCTGGCAGGCTGGAGACGCTCTTATCCTGCAGCATCTCTCACCCCCTTTTTCTGGTCACACTATGTGCTGGCAGGCTGGAGATGCTCCTAGCCTGCAGCATCTCTCACCCCCTTTTTCTGGTCACACCATGTGCTGGCAGGCTGGAGACGCTCTTATCCTGCAGCTTCTCTCACCCCCTTTTCTGGTCACACTATGTGCTGGCAGGCTGGAGACGCTCTTATCCTGCAGCTTCTCTCACCCCCTTTTCTGGTCACACTATGTGCTGGCAGGCTGGAGACGCTCTTAGCCTGCAGCATCTCTCACCCCCTTTTTCTGGTCACACTATGTGCTGGCAGGCTGGAGACGCTCTTAGCCTGCAGCATCTCTCACCCCCTTTTTCTGGTCACACTATGTGCTGGCAGGCTGGAGACGCTCTTAGCCTGCAGCATCTCTCACCCCCTTTTTATGGTCACACTATGTGCTGGCAGGTTGGAGATGCTCCTAGCCTGCAGCATCTCTCGCCCCTTTTTTCTGGTCACACTATGTGCTGGCAGGCTGGAGACGCTCTTAGCCTGCAGCATCTCTTACCCCCTGTTTCTGGTCACACCATGTGCTGGCAGGCTGGAGACGCTCTTATCCTGCAGCATCTCTCACTCCCTCTATCTGGTCACACTATGTGCTGGCAGGCTGGAGACGCTCTTATCCTGCAGCATCTCTCACCCCCTTTATCTGGTCACACTATGTGCTGGCAGGCTGGAGACACTCTTATCCTGCAGCATCTCTCACTCCCTTTATCTGGTCACACTATGTGCTGGCAGTAATAACTAGAGGCACAACAATGAGCTTATTTTTTACTATGATATATGTAAAGCGCACAGTGTGCTTACATCACATCGCTGTGGCCACACCCATTGTTTCTCATTTTTTCCCTGCATCTCCAGTGCTCTAATACTTTTACTAATAATTTAGGAACTACGGGGTCTTTTGAAAATGGATTGAAGTTTAGGTCAGTGCAACGTGTAGCCTGAGACAAGACACAACAAAAATAAAAATTGGGCGCTCACCTTTAGTATAACTTTAAAACCAGCAGATAGTCATACTGAACGATTACAAGAAATCCTAAATACATAGCATCTAACCCCCATTAGCCAGCAACAAGTCCTAAAATCTCAAATCATAAAAAACAGAGGTCTTAGTTGGCATATATTTGCAAATGTATGGACATTTCCCCCTGTACATACAGATTGCTCACATTAATCCGGACCTTCACCCTGAATAAGAGCCTATCTTGTATGCCCCCCCCCCGTACATACAGATTGCCCACATTAATCCAGACCTTCACCCTGAATAAGAGCCTATCTTATATGTTTCCCACACCCTGTACATACAGATTGCCCACATTAATCCGGACCTTCACCCTGAATAAGAGCCTATCTTGTATGCCCCCCCCGTACATACAGATTGCCCACATTAATCCAGACCTTCACCCTGAATAAGAGCCTATCTTATATGTTTCCCACACCCTGTACATACAGATTGCCCACATTAATCCAGACCTTCACCCTGAATAACAGTCTATTTTATATGTTTCCCCTCTGTACATACAGATTGCCCATATTAATCCGGACCCTCACCCTGAATAAGTGCCTATCTTGTATGCCCCCCCCCCGTACATACAGATTGCCCACATTAATCCAGACCTTCACCCTGAATAAGAGCCCATCAGATTGCCCACATTGAAAATCATCCTACTGCATTTTCTGAGCCTTTAAAAATCTGCAGGCAGCCTGCAAACAGGATGTGTCTTCTTCTGACCCCAGCTCTGCTCTGTCTGTGCAAAGCACAGCTATAACCCACCCCCGTGTGATAACCCCCTCCCCCCGTGCGTTATCCCGCTCTCCTCTCCTCAGTAAGTGTGATGCTTCTGAGGCAAGATGGCGGCGCCCGTATCCTAGAGTCCTGAACAGAGTTACAGCCCAGTGGGGGAAAGAATAAGGGACTAAAAACTTAAAATATATTAATTTTAGATGCTTGTTTAAAGGGCTTTTCATTAAATGATGCTGAAGGTCCGGTTTAAAGTTAGCAGCAAATCCTATACAGTGATCTAAAAAAAAAAAAAAAAAAAAAAAAAAAAAATCTACAGGCGTCCAAGTCACTTGCAAAATGTAACAGGCAATCGACCGACGGCGACAGGCAATCGACCGACGGCGACAGGCAATCGACCGACGGCGACAGGCAATCGACCGACGGCGACAGGCAATCGACCGACGGCGACAGGCAATCGACCGACGGCGACAGGCAACCGACCGACGGCGACAGGCAACCGACCGACGGCGACAGGCAACCGACCGACGGCGACAGGCAACCGACCGACGGCGACAGGCAACGACAGGCAACGACCGACGGCGACAGGCAACGACCGACGGCGACAGGCAACGACCGACAGCGCCAGGCAACGACCGACAGCGCCAGGCAACGACCGACAGCGACAGGCAACGACCGACAGCGACAGGCAACGACCGACAGCGACAGGCAACGACCGACAGCGACAGGCAACGACCGACAGCGCCAGGCAACGACCGACAGCGACAGGCAACGACCGACAGCGACAGGCAACGACCGACAGCGACAGGCAACGACCGACAGCGACAGGCAACGACCGACAGCGCCAGGCAACGACCGACAGCGCCAGGCAACGACCGACAGCGCCAGGCAACGACCGACAGCGACAGGCAACGACCGACAGCGACAGGCAACGACCGACAGCGACAGGCAACGACCGACAGCGACAGGCAACGACCGACAGCGCCAGACAAAGACCGACAGCGCCAGGCAACGACCGACAGCGCCATGCAACGACCGACAGCGCCAGGCAACGACCGACAGCGACAGGCAACGACCGACAGCGCCAGGCAACGACCGACAGTGCCAGGCAACGACCGAGAGCGACAGGCAACGACCGACAACGACCGACAGCGACAGGCAACGACTGACAGCGCCAGGTAACGACTGACAGCGCCAGGTAACGACTGACAGCGCCAGGCAACGACCGACAGCGACAGGCAACGACCGACAGCGCCAGGCAACGACCGACAGTGCCAGGCAACGACCGAGAGCGACAGGCAACGACCGACAACGACCGACAGCGACAGGCAACGACTGACAGCGCCAGGTAACGACTGACAGCGCCAGGCAACGACCGACAGTGCCAGGCAACGACCGAGAGCGACAGGCAACGACCGACAACGACCGACAGCGACAGGCAACGACTGACAGCGCCAGGTAACGACCGACAGCGCCAGGCAACGACCGACAGCGCCAGGCAACGACCGACAGCGACAGGCAACGACCGACAGCGCCAGGCAACGACCGACAGTGCCAGGCAACGACCGAGAGCGACAGGCAACGACCGACAACGACCGACAGCGACAGGCAACGACTGACAGCGCCAGGTAACGACTGACAGCGCCAGGTAACGACTGACAGCGCCAGGTAACGACTGACAGCGCCAGGTAACGACTGACAGCGCCAGGTAACGACTGACAGCGCCAGGTAACGACTGACAGCGCCAGGTAATGACCGACAGCGACAGGCAACGACCGACAGCGGCAGGTAACGACAAGTAGGGAACGGTGACCGCCGAGCGCTGTACGCAATACCACATTTATCAAAGCAAATCTGGTGAGCGACTCTAACAGCGACACGTAGCGACCAATTCATCATCACAGGTGGCTCAGCGTATAACGCCGGTGCTGTGGCTTCCAGAGCCCGGTATTACCTGTCGCTCTCCCATACATTTCAATGGACGACCCTTTTATTCTCTTTAAACTGGGGTTTTTTTGTTTTTTTTAATTATCAGATAATTGTGTGACTTCTAGCTTAGAAAAAGTCATTTTTGAAATTTTTTTTGAATTTTTATAATTTTTATGCAGAATTCTCAAATACATGTCTGGTATTAAAGTGTTCATGTTACAATATAATAACAATGTCATTCCATATGTTTTCGCTTTGTTACTGGTGGATACATGTTCAAAACGGACTTTAAATCTACAGAGCTGTAGATCTACAGGGCTACAGAGCCGATGTTTTTTTAAGAATATGGTGCGAGCCGGTCGCACTGAGCCGGCGCTCCCATACAGTGCTGTACCGATGTTAGAGCGACTCACACAATATATTCATCAATGCCCGCCAGCGACTGGGAAGCTCTGAAATAGCGACCCACGGCCGAGCACAGCGACTACTAGCGGGCGCTCTCAAAGCCTCACTACAGATGCTCATCTGTCGCTACCTGGCGCTAGTAATGAATCAGCCTGCCCATCAACATGGATGGCAATGAGTCTAGTTTTGGTCAATTTTTACTCTCGAAAAACACAGATCTTTGATTAATTTAACTGACTGATTAACTGATTCAGCAATTGAGTTACATAGTTAATACAGTTGAAAAAAGATTTATGTCCATAAAGTTCAACCAAGGGTGTTGGGGTCGGGGAAGTTATTTTTCATTTTATAGGGGAAGCCATTTTATTTTTTGTTCTATTTTATTTACTGATAACCGCTAATAGTAACTGTTAACGTTATTTTCTTCTAAGTCTTCTGAGTTTCTCGCGCATAATTTACCACCATGTGAGTTTCTCAACGCTTCCTGAATCGAGGCCATGGCCTGAAAACTAAGGCCGTATTTATGGTGTGTGCTATAGCACCAGCTTCTGGGGCGCCGGAGTTCCCATTGTCAAACCCCGGGGACGCCCGCCTTCTTACCGCCCGGAGACGCCCGTCTTCTTACCGCCCGGGAACGCCCGTCTTCTTACCGCCCGGGGACACCCGTCTTCTTTGTGAGCCTACAACCCCCAATCTCCGCAGCTGGCTTCACCTTTAGCCAAGCCCCCGTTTGCCGGGGGTGCCTTAGACGCCTCACTGGACACGATTGCCCCCAAACACTTATTAGCTCAAAGGATTTAAGCTCACGGGGGTCAGGATAGTCAGACTAGCAAAGGTTGGCAACGGGTAACAAAACAAGAATTTAGGTATAGTGTGACGGGTGGCAACCAGGGGCAACACTACAATTAGGAAACAGAGCCTATCAGCGGAATAGGCCCCCCAATAGTGAAACTTTAACTTAGCCAGTTGGATGCATTGCTTGGGGGTCATTACACCATGAATCCACATGATGGCAGTGTTGCCTAAGAAATGGACCTAACCAACCTTAAAGTCAGGCGTCCCCCTTAATTTAGATAGATAGAGACTTAGCCAGGTGGCATTGGCGACATTACCTGCCCTGCCATTGGTTGAGGCTCGCAACTTAGAGGCCGATTCATTAATAGCGCCAGGTAGCGACAGATGAGCGCCAGTAGCGTGATTTTCACAGCGCCAGCTAGTATTCGCTGTGCTTGGCCGGGGTTTGCTTGTTGACAGCGACTCAGTCGGTGTGCGGTAATGTTGAATACGGGGTTAGGGGTCGCTGTTTCACAGGTTCCGCGTTGTATGGGTGCGCCTGACAACGAATGGCCAGAGCGAACGGCTTGCTGCAGATTCATTAGCAAATCACGCCCAAAAATTTCTCGCGCTGTGAATTCCTTGTTTAAACCCCAGAGCGCTGGCGGCGATGGGTGTAAAGTAGTTTTTAACCCCCAAACAACCATTTTTTTTTAATGTAAAAATTATTCAAGTTTTTCTAAACATTTTGTAATATGAATACATGAATATCAGACCTGTAATATCAATTCTGCACATTTTTTATTTTTTTTTTTATTTTACCTTAAAAAAAAAAATCCTAACATTGCAGAAGTGGTCACAGAATTTTTGACATTAAAAAAAAAAAAAAAAAAAAAATAGCAATTAATTATGAATATTTAAAGATTGCTCCATTGAAATGCATTGGAGAGCGCCAGGTCATACCTGGCGCTGTGATGGGATTAGCAGCGGCACTGTTCGTTGCAGTCGGCTACATGATGAATCCCGCGCTAGCCGCCGCTCTCGCCGGCGCTAGCCTCATTTAGCGTGATAAATGCGTCATTGTGACCGCCGCCGGGCGTACTTGAGTCGGTAGCCGTTAACTGGCGGTACCTGGCGCTCGTCAGACACTACCTGGCGCTAGCCCTTGATAAATAAACCCCATAGTTTGTTAAGGCAACAATACAGAGGTTATAAAAAAGGGAGAAACCCAACCCTTCTAGAGTGTTCTTAAGCCGAGACCATGCTTGATGAGGGGAAGCATTTAATGTAGTGGAGGAGCTGAGAGACAGCCATGGAAGAAACCTGTGGATTGTAACTGATTGCTGTAACTGGATTCTGTTTAACATGGATGAAAGTCCCTAATAAAGACCTTGTTGTTTGCACCAAGGAGCGTCATCAATGGAGACCAGCGACGACTGAACCATGTAAGGGCACCTCCACCCACACATGCCACACCAACCTGGGATGACCTACCCTAGGTCCAAGAACCCCCCCTCACTTCCCAGAGCGCAGGCCCATGGCCAGGCACGCGCCCACTACATTAGCGCACCTAGCAAAACGCCATCACTGGCAGTGGGAGGGTAAAGCTTTATAGGGCTGAACCAGACGGGATTGCACACAGGGAATGTGCATGATTGGCGCTAACAACTTTGGGCTGATTGCCCAATTTAAACCTTTAAAGGGCGTTTGGCCCAGTAAACCCCGAGAGCTCATTGGCCCTTTAATTCAGCCTCCGGTGGCCACGCTGTGTGCTGGAGGGCATAAACTAGCTGTGCCCGCACACGGAGACAAGTGATGCAGCGGGGAAGGTTGGAGGTGTCCGACGCGGATGCCAGGAAGGAAGAGTCCCGGTCAGCTGCCTGTGTCACCCGAGAATGCCGCGGGAACGAATGTCAGCGACACCCAACTTATCTGGCGCTGTGCTGGGCACTACATAGCTTAGCTGCGCAGAACACTACTAATTAGCTTTTATTGTAGCACTAGATATTGGCCGACCTATGTCAGCGCCTGTTGGACCCACCGGCCGATTATCCCAGCGCCAGTGAGCGCCACTTTGTCCCGCCGTTATTCTGACACTCCCTGGCGTATTTATGAATTTTTCTCTCCTTGAAATCTTTGACCAATGCCATAAAAATACAGCGCCAGAGTTTCATCATTACAGTTATAAGAAATCACTGCTGGGGACAAAATTTACAGTGCGTTTGGCCCATCTAAGTCCTGCGTTTCCATTGCCGACAAGTCCCAAAGCAAGTTCTATACAAATACATGTGTGTGATATTAAATTATAAGCATTAAACACTACAATCCAGTTCTGCCCATTGTGCTCTATGGGATCTTGAACCACAGCGACGAGTCTGCCGCTTCAAACAGAGCGCCGGGCGCTGCATCATTTTCGGCGCTAGGGTTAAATAAGACGCTAGCCGCATCGGCATTAGTGTTTTTGTAAGTTGTTAAATCTGATGCAGAGTCCCTCTGAGGCCAAAAAAGTTGTGCAGACGCTTTTAAAATAAGGTAGCCCAAGGCATATTGGTGACACCCGTTTGATACCCATTTTTGACTGGCGTGTATTCATAACCATTTTTGATTTCAGCTGATTTTAAATGAATCATAGTGAAAACTAATTTTGTAAACCAGCATCATTTAGAACCATTTTGATTCCGGCATTTATGAGAGTTGAGACCCATTTGACTCCAGCATTTATTTCTATTGAGAACCATTTGATCCCAGCATTTTATTGCTATAGAGAACCATTGGATTCCGGCATTTATTCCTATAGAGAACCATTGGATTCCATCATTTATTTCTATCAAGAACCATTGGATTCCAGCATTTATTCCTATCGAGAACCATTGGATTCCAGCATTTATTCCTATAGAGAACCATTGGATTCCAGCATTTATTTCTATCGAGAACCATTGGATTCCGACATTTATTTCTATTGAGAACCATTGGATTCCAGCATTTATTCCTATAGAGAACCATTGGATTCCAGCATTTATTCCTATAGAGAACCATTGGATTCCAGCATTTATTCCTATAGAGAACCATTGGATTCCAGCATTTATTCCTATCGAGAACCATTGGATTCCAGCATTTATTTCTATAGAGAACCATTGGATTCCGACATTTATTTCTATCGAGAACCATTGGATTCCATCATTGCTATTGAGAACCATTGGATTCCGGCATTTATTCCTATAGAGAACCATTGGATTCCAGCATTTATTCCTATAGAGAACCATTGGATTCCAGCATTTATTTCTATAGAGAACCATTGGATTCCAGCATTTATTTCTATAGAGAACCATTGGATTCCAGCATTTATTTCTATAGAGAACCATTGGATTCCGGCATTTATTCCTATAGAGAACCATTGGATTCCAGCATTGCTATTGAGAACCATTGGATTCCGGCATTTATTTCTATCGAGAACCATTGGATTCCATCATTGCTATTGAGAACCATAAGATTCCAGCATTTATTTCTATTGAGAACCATTGGATTCCGGCATTTATTTCTATTGACAACCATTGGATTCCGGCATTTATTTCTATTGACAACCATTGGATTCCGGCATTTATTTCTATTAAGAACCACTGGATTCCAGCATTTATTCCTATTGAGAACCATTGGATTCCGGCATTTATTTCTATCGAGAACCATTGGATTCCGACATTTATTTCTATCGAGAACCATTGGATTCCAGCATTTATTTCTATCGAGAACCATTGGATTCCAGCATTTATTTCTATTGAGAACCATTGGATTCCATCATTGCTATTGAGAACCATTAGATTCCGGCATTTATTTCTATCGAGAACCATTGGATTCCAGCATTTATTTCTATCGAGAACCATTGGATTCCGGCATTTATTTATATCGAGAACCATTGGATTCCATCATTGCTATTGAGAACCATAAGATTCCAGCATTTATTTCTATTGAGAACCATAAGATTCCAGCATTTATTTCTATTGAGAACCATAAGATTCCAGCATTTATTTCTATTGAGAACCATTGGATTCCGGCATTTATTTCTATTGACAACCATTGGATTCCGGCATTTATTTCTATTAAGAACCACTGGATTCCAGCATTTATTTCCATCGAGAACCATTGGATTCCGACATTTATTTCTATCGAGAACCATTGGATTCCGACATTTATTTCTATCGAGAACCATTGGATTCCAGCATTTATTTCTATTGACAACCATTGGATTCCATCATTGCTATTGAGAACCATTAGATTCCGGCATTTATTTCTATCGAGAACCATTGGATTCCAGCATTTATTTCTATCGAGAACCATTGGATTCCGGCATTTATTTCTATCGAGAACCATTGGATTCCAGCATTTATTTCTATTGAGAACCATTGGATTCTGGCATTTATTTCTATTGACAACCATTGGATTCCGGCATTTATTTCTATTAAGAACCATTGGAAATGCCCCAAGACAAGGAAATGATGCTCAGGATGTGACCTCCACGGGCCTTTATGACCTCCCTACAATGCCTGGGCATTGTCAAAGCCCCGTGGGACACCCCCGTCAAGCCAAGGGTCAAACCAGGTTAGGAAGTATGCAGTACAAGGGAGGAGACGGGTGCGTAGTCTGAGTCCAGGCGGGTGTCGGTTCAGGCGGTCACGGCAATGGTAGAACAATCAAATCACAGGACAATAGCACCGAGCAGAGCGTTATCACAGGCGTCGAGAGAGTAAAGGAGGAAACCCTTTATAGGGCTGGAAGGGACAGGATTGGCCAGGAGGGGGGAACTGGTCTCATTGGACCATCAACATATGGGCCGATTACCCAGAAAACCTTTAGGGCTTTTCACTCTTTATAATTTTTGGGCTCTTTAAAATAACCTCCGGCAGCCACGTGTGTGTCCAGCGCAGCCAAAGGGCATCGGCTGTGCTCACACATGAGCAGAGGAGTGCGGGGATGCGGCCAGAAGAGGAGGGAGCACTCGAGCCAGCACTTGCATGGCCGAGGGGATCCTGGCCAGCCGCCCGAGGACTCTGCGGGACCGGCCAGAAGGTAAGTGCGTCGTGACAGACATGCTCCCGATGTCCTCTTGAGGCATCTCCTACCATACCTAGATTAAAGCATCAGTCACCTCCTGGACAATCTGTGGCATGTTGGTGGATGGAATGTGACATGATGACCCAGAAGGTGAGGGCAACCGGTCCATCGCATCAATGCCTTCACCATGCAGGTACTGCCGACATGCTTCAGCCATATGAGCCTAGGCCTAGCATGGTCAGGAAGGAACCCAGGGCCCACTGCACCTGAATATGGTCCCAAATTGGGTCTAAGGATCTCATGCTGGTATCTTACAAAACTCAGGGGACCTCTGACCAGCACATGGAGGCAGAGGCGTAGCTGGGGGTAGGGGGGGGGCGGAGTGCCCTGGGTGCAGCAGGTAAGGGGGGCGCCATAGTAGGGCCTGAGCACAGATGAGGGGCGCCATTTCGAATCTTTGCCCCGGGTGCCAAAAAGCTTAGCTACTCCTCTGCATGGAGGACTGCGTGGCACTACAAGGAAATGCCCCCCTCCCCCGGGACCCACTGCCAAAATCGGTCAGGCTGGAGGAGGTTGCAGGCAGAACGCTCTGCACTTCCAGAACCCAGCCAGACGTGAACCTGCTTTTATCCATAGAGATGAACAGGGCAATGTGTAATCTGCCAAATGCAGTGTATTGGCCTGTAAGCACGACACCGACTTGTGGGCGTTTGAGCCCTCATGAGTCCGTTTTGGACAATTTAAGCAGGCACATGGATGTTAGTGGCCTGCTGGAGGTCATTTTGTAATGCACTAGGACTGCTCCTCCTTTCTCAAAGAGTTAGGTAGTGGTCCTGCTGCTGGTTTGTTTCCCTCCTACAGCCCCCTCCATATCTCCTGGTATCTGCCAACGCTCCATGCTGTGATGACACAGCCGACCTTCTTGCCACATTGATACCATCCCAAATGAGGTGCCCAACCTGAGCAACTTCTGTGGCAGCGCCTCATGCTACCTCTAGGGGGCGAGAGCAAAGACAAGATGCAAAAGTTACCAAAGAGCATGGAGGACCGTGAAATGGTATGTGGTCCTCACCTGCACAACCACTGCA
Source organism: Gastrophryne carolinensis (assembly GCA_027917425.1). Classification (NCBI taxonomy): domain Eukaryota; kingdom Metazoa; phylum Chordata; class Amphibia; order Anura; family Microhylidae; genus Gastrophryne; species Gastrophryne carolinensis. Next base: position 6,810,834 of record CM051241.1, read on the forward strand.
TTATGGGGGCGCCTCGCTATTGCCAATCATTTCCTTTGGTTGTCTGTTCCTGCTGCACAACGGCAAGAGAAATGGAGAGCTTGAATTCAAAGAAGTGTCAAGGACTTTATTGGAATTTATTGGGTTTACTTCATTTTTTTTTTGGAGCAGTGAATATTAGCCATAATGAAAAAAAAAAACTATAGCCAGAATCAGGGCCGGCGTCAGCACCCGGCAAGGCGGGGCAGCTGCCGAGGGCCCCCAACCTCCAAGGCCGGCTTTTGGGGTGTGCGATGGCGCGTGACCAGCGGTGGCCTGGGAGGACACGCCACAGCTGGTGCCCACATCTCCTCGAATGTCAGGGCTCCACACAACGGGGCATCTCAATTTAGATTCCAGGGGAGGAAGTGCTGGGTTTTGTTCTGCTTTGAAGTTGCCCACCCCAGCTGGTTTCCTATCCCTGGAGCATCCCAATCTGACACCCTACTGTGTGATACCCCCTGGGATCGCTGCCGTACCCACTATATAAGCAATTCCACCCCTGGGTTTTGGTCAGCTTTACAGGGGCATCTCAATTTGGGATGCCCCGGTTTGTGAAATAACCCCCCTGGTTTGGCCGTTAACTCAAACAGGTGATCCCACAGTGCAATAACCAGTTCCAGGAAAGTAATGAACAAAGGGGGTCACACACAGGGGCATCCAAAATCAGGAGAATCTAGATTTGTTTAGACTCAAGAGGTCAGGTTTAAAAGGGGTTTGGTGCATTTCAAAGTGGACCAAAACTAGAGTTTTGTTCCAAATAACATAATCCTTAGGGGCATCTAGATTTGGGACGTCCCTCAGTGATGTGACGCGACTCTTCACCACAAAGGGGCCCACTGAGACCATGCCGCCCAAGGGCCCACATAAACCTGGAGCCGGCCCTAGCCAGACTCCATAGCCAGCATAATAAATAATGCTGCTGTTAGCTGTTTCCCTGCTGAATGAAACATGTGAGAACCTAAGTTCCTATTCAGTTTGCCAGACTCATCGATCTCTGTCTCTCTGGCCTTCCCTTCTGCTGCATTTCCCCTGTAATCCGAGGAAGCCACAGGTGGTATTGCTGGAAGTAGCTTGTGTCTACTTTGGCCTGATCCACAACAAGCGCACCTACACTAATCTCTTCTCCACCTAGGTCCACAACTAAGTTAGAACAGATTTAACCCATCTACATTTCTCCCAGGGAATACAAGTTTTTCCCTCAAGTAGGAGCTGCTCAAATTATCTAATTGCGCTTTCCTCAATTGCGCTTTTTAATTCATTATATTTCATATGGGGGAATCCAGTAAAGTGTATGTCATAGCCATTTCTGATTGCAGCATATATTTTTATATTAAAGTTATACTGTAAGCCGAGCGCCCAATTTTTGTCCCATTGTCTCGGGCTACACGTTTATTGTCATAAACTACAATCAGTTTTCAAAAACACCCCATAGTTCCTACAATCAGTTTTCAAAAACACCCCGTAGTTCCTAAGTTATTAGTAAAAGTATTAAAGTAAGAGGTCTATATTTTTGTGCAGGTGTGTAATTCTGTGTGGCCTTTAACACCAACAAGGCTTTCAACACCTGGGCATAAAACTAAATGCAAAAACTCCCAGATGCAACTAAATAGGATGCCCTGATTAGGCCAGTTAAACCGGACCTTCAACCTGGATAAAAGTCTATCTCACATACAGATTGTACATACAGATTGCCAACATTAAAAAAAAGCATCCTAAATGCATCTACTGCATGTTATGAGCCTTTAAAACATCCAAGTTGGCGACTCATGGAGCATCAGGCAGCCTGCAAACAGGAAGTGTCTTCTGTCTGTGCCGCTCTGCATTCTGGGATTGCTGACCTTTTCCTGACCACAACTCTTTGTGCAAAGCACAGCTATAACCCTGCCCCCCTGCACTTTCGAGCCCTCTCCTCAGTATGTGATGCTACTGAGCCAAGATGGCGGTGCCCGTATCCTAGACTGCTGAACAGAGTTGCAGGCCATTGGGGGAAAAGAATAAAAAGTGACTAAAAACGTTAGACATATTAATTTTAGATGCTGGGGAATAGTTTAAGAGTTTAGGCTTTTCATTAAATGATGCTGAAGGTCCGCTTTAAAATGCTCTACAGCAAGCTTTAAAAAAAAAAAAACAAGGTTTTGGTAGAAAAGGTGGATATTTTTGGCCAGGTTTGTGGCCTTGAACACTAACTTGGCTTTCAAGACCTGGTCAAAAAACAAAATGCAAAAACTCCCAGATGCTCTTAAATGGTATGCCCCTGGTGAGAGACAGTTAAATGCATTACAGCAAGCTTTAAAAACGAGTTTTTGGTAGAAAAGTAAGAGGTGGATATTTTTGGGCAGGTGTCTTACCTTGAGCACTAACTAGGCTTTCAAGACCTGGGCATAAAACCAAATGCAAACACACTGTACACTGTCACTCTCTCGCCGTAATACACTGCTCAAATGAGCTCCCGATAATGGCCGCCATTATATAGGGCTATGGCATCACTGGGGGGGGGGGGGGGGCTGGCTGCTGATAGCCTGTATGTGATGCCTTCCCAGGATTCTTTGCCCCATGTCCCGACATGTGGATCCACCATTTTAGATAGCCTGGACAGCACTAAATTAAATTTAAGAAAGCAATTCGCGCAATCGAATCTTGGCGACATTCGGGTTCGAATTTTTCCTGAAATCGTAACGAATTCCGGATTAGTCAGATTCGATTCGCTCATCCCTAGTGAAAACCCATATTTTTATTAACCATTATTTTTGACTCCGGTAGAATATATTTTTTTCTATTGAGAGCATTTGACTCCAGCATCGTTTAAATTAATCAAAGTGAAAAAAACAAAAAAAAAAAAAAAAAAACGCATATTTATAATTTTTTTTCTCCAGCATAAATTTTCAAATGGGAGAATCATTTTGTAAACCAGCGAATATTCAGAACCATTTTTGACACCAGACTATTTTTATATTAACCATAGTGAAAACCATTGTAAAACCACCAAAAAAGTTTTAACCATGCTGGACTCCAACCCATTTTTTTATAAAACCATAGTGAAAAAACCATTCGACCCCAGCATATGTTTTTATTGAGAACAATTTTTTACCCCAGCAGATTTCCATACTGGAGAACCATATTCAGAGCCGTGTTGACTCCATCGTATATTTATATTACAGTAGTGACAACTATATTCAGAACCATTTTTTTACTCCATTGTCGGACTCCAGCACATATTACTATTGAGAACCATTTTTTACTCTTATATTAACCATAGTGAAAACCATTATAAAACCACCAAAAAGTTTTAACCATTCTTGGCTCCAGCCCATTTTTATATAAACCCATAGTGAAAAAACCATTCGGCCCCAGCATGTTTCTATTGAGAACAATTTTTTACCCATAGCGGAAAACCATTTTAAAACCAGTGTATATTCAGAGCCATTTTGACTCCATCGTATATTTATATTACCGGAATGACAACCATATTCAGAACCATTTTTTTTTACTCCAGACTATTGTTAGATTAATGTCTAATAAATATAACCAATAAACCTTTTTTCAGCATATCTTTAATAAGCAGTTAAACTGTGCTCTGCATTATATGTAAATCTTTTTCTGTTTCCACAATGTCCCTTACTGTATGTACATTTTGTTGCCCATATATAGCAAAGTAATGGGAAAGTGAGGAGAGGGGGTTCCTCAATCCAGGCGCCGGCCGGGCTCCAGGAAAATGGCGCCGGCAGGAGAGATAATATATCCGGAGCTTCTGGCCGGTGACGCGCAACGCCACATCCGGTTTCGGCTAGGATGGGCGACGCGTGCGTCCCAGAGCGCATGACGCCACTTCCGGCGCGGCGGTGCGCCACGGGAGGCATATAAAAGTCACCGTTGTGGCAGTAAGGCGGGCCCCTAGACTGACGAGCAACCCCGAGGGAAGCTGGGGCACTGCGGGAACGGCACCTAACCCGCCACACGCCACACCTACAGCAGTGAGGGAAGCGCACTATAGAAGGTAAAATAAAACCGCTTATGGGCTTCATACTTAAACACCGCAGGAGAAGGCAAATGTAATATCCATTTTTTATGATGTCATTACAGTGGTGAATCATTAACTAAAACGCCCTTCTGAACAGTCAATTTGTCTATATATGAAGGTAATATAAGATGGTAATACAGTCTCTCCCCCTTTGACATTGATTATGGGGAGCAAAATCGCCATAATGCCATTAAACGTACATAAATAGCAATCTGTTCTATTTAAAGTGCCAGTATTGAAAACATCTTTAAAGGGCCAACATTGAACAAACCTCTAAAGGCGGTGCCTTTCTATATCTCTTCCAGGATAAAAGAAAAATCAACGTGTAGATCTATATAAAGAGTCTTAGAACATATCCAATTATAAAAGCTTGGATTCATTTCAAAAGGTACATAACTATGAATTATGTGATACATTAGCCACTAATATTTATCATGCCATAAGAAATAGAATACTAATATAGATCCTACTGCCCCCCTACGCAGTTACAAGGACATTGAGAAAGCCGAAGCAACAGGCGAAACATGTTTGTCCTATAGAATATATGATGGAATAACTGACCCAGAAAGAACTTGGAGGGGAACAAGTAATGTACATATGTGATTGCATAATGATTGTAACGAATGTAAACATGATTGAACTATATTTATGTATGAAAAAATTGCTATTGATCATGGAAAGTATTGTGATTATGGGATAAATTCCCGTTTAACTTATTGGCATAAATAAAACATTTTATATAATTAGTGTGGATATGGTCAAAGGCTTGATGTAAAACAGCCGGGAATAGCCTAAACCCGGAACCAGCCAATATTGTTAGATTAGCCGTAGTGGAAAACCATTTTGACGCCATCATCCGGTATATGAATATCAAGAACCATTGTTTGACCCCAGCATATATTACTATTGAGAACTATTTTTTTTTTAACCATAGTGAAAACCATTGTAAAACCGCCAAAAAGTTTTAACCATTCTTGACCCCAGTCCATTTTTATATAAAACCATAGTGAAAAACCATTCGGCCCGAGCGTATGTTTCTATTGAGAACCATTTTTGACTTCATACTGGAAAATCATTTTGTAAACCAGTATAAATTCAGAGCCATGTTGACTCCATCGTATATTTATATTACAGTAGTGACGACCATATTCAGAACCATTTTTGACTCGGAGTCCATTTATTTTAATCATAGTGAAAATCCCTTTGACTTACTTTATATTATTTATATATGTTATCCATCATTTATAACTCCAGTATATTTTACATTTGACAATTTTTTCACATACGGGAGAACCATTTTAGCGTATATTTATTATTATTTGACTCCAGCATAAATTTCTGTTGAACCATTTTTGATTCCAGTGTATATTCATACTGAGGGAACCATGTGACCCCAGCGCATTCTTGTATAGAGCCTATTTTATTTTATAGTAACCATAATGAAAAAAAAAAAAAAAAAATTACTCCACCATCTACCGTATTTGCCGGCGTATAAGACGACTTTCTGCCCCTGAAAAACATGCTTCCAAGTGGGGGGGGGGGGGGACGTCTTATACGCCGGGTGCATGGGTGACCAGGGCCGTATTTGCCGCAATTTGGGACTCCTCCACCAGCAGCGCCGCTCGCTCAATCATCTAAAATTAGGTCGCGGGCACCCTGCCGCCCACCACCCCTCCCCCGATCACCTGTCAAGGGGCTCTCACGTGCATGCCCGGGGTCTCCATGCTGATCTCGGAAGCCGCCTGCCCTTACCGCCTCCCCTCCAATCAGCTGCTTCGGTGCCCGCCCCCCCCCCCCCAGGAAGCAATGCCAGCGCGGGACTAGAGAGAGGCAATTAGGCTCTGCCCACCTGCTGATTCAGACTTGTGATTGCAGCAGAGACCTGAGGACTGCGGAGGAAAAGGTAAGGAGGGAATATTAATATATTTTGTTAAATATTTAAAAAAAATGCATAATAGATGATGATTTTGTCATGAGAGTGTGTGTGTGTACAGAAACCATGAAAACATTTTTTTCCCAGTTTGGCCGTGGGGCTCCAGCACGCATACCCACATGGCCAGCTGGCGTCCTTCCCCAGGGGCATCCCGCATGGGCGCCGATCAAACTCCTCAGTGCCACTCCCCCATCATCTGTGATTTGGTCGCAGGCAACGAGCGTGCACCGTCCATGACTGCAGAAACCAGGGGTGGTGTTGCTGGTGGAGGAGTTTGATCTGTGCCTGTGCGGGATGCCCCTGGGGAAGGATGCCAGCTGCCAGATTTACTTGTTGGTTGCGGGGCATGCACGCGGGAGCCCCATGGCCAAACTGGGGAGGCGGCCGTCCATGACTGCAGAAACCAAGAAAACATTTTTTGTCCAGTTCGGCCGTGGGGCTCCCGCGCGCATGCCTGTGTGGGCGCACTTGCCCCCGCGACCAACAAGTAAATCTGGCCAGCTTACCCAGGGGCATCCCGATTTGGAATGTCCGGGGGGGGAGGTTCAGAGGCCAGCCCCCACAATACCCAAAGACACTCACCTCTTCCAGGTCCAACGGTGCGAGCGCAGGCTCTGGTCCAATGAGAGCGGCCATTGTCACTGTGTAATTGGGCAGGTGGCTCTCATTAGAACTAATGGGGATCCCAGCCTGTTGAGTCACGTTTTATTTGGTGTGTGGAAGGTGTGCGGAAGAGGGAGTAGTCTTATACGGCGAGTATATAACAAACTCTATATTTTGAGTGGAAATGTTGGGGGGTCGTCTTATACGCCGGCAAATACGGTATTCAGAACCATTTTTTTGCTCCATTATTTTTATATTAACCATAGTGAAAACCATTTTTGTCTCTAGCATATATTTATATTGAAAACATTGATAACATCTCTAGCCTATATTCCGAACCATTTTAGACTCATTTATATTCATAACCATATTGCCAACCAATTTGACTCCAGAATGTTTTATATTGTTTTATATTGTTAAAACATTTTGACTCCATCCGATTCCAGCATAGACCCTTTGCCTCCAGCATATATATTTCTATTACTAAACCATTTTTTTTAGTCCATATGGAGAACCATTTTGTAAACTAAAGTATATTCATAACCATATTGCCAACCAATTTGACTCCAGAATGTTTTATATTGTTAAAACATTTGGACTCCAGCATATATTTGCGATTCTTTCGATTCCAGCATAAATATTTCTATTGCGACCCTTTGACTCCAGCATATATATTTCTATTACTAAACCATTTTTTAGTCCATTTTGTAAACTAAAGTATATTCAGAACCATTTATCTCCAGCATATATTTCTGTTGATAACTATTTTTGAGTCCAGCATTTTTTTACAGGGAGAACCAGGGTATATTCAGAGCCATTTTGACTCCATCTAGGATTTCTATTAACCATAGTAAAAACCCCATTTGATGTTTTTTTTTTTATATTAATTTTTTTATATTAAACCAGTATTTTTGACTCCAGTATATAATTGTATTACAAACAATTTTTACTCCGCTTTTTCTGAGAACTATTTTGTAAAACTAACGTATATACAAACCTATTTAAATCCAGCATCATTTTCTGTTAAGAACCATTTTTGACAACTTTTTCCATATGGAGACCATTTTATAAACCAGAAAGTATATTCCGAACCCATTTGACTCCAACCACAGTGAAAACCCCTTAGACTTTAGCTTATTTAAATTAAACCAGTATTTTTGACTCCAGCATATAAAATTCTATTAAGAACCATTTTTGACTACAGCATATATTATGCCCCCAGCATATACATAGATACATACTCATTTTTGGATTTTACATATATTTATATTAACCATAGCGAAAACTATTTGATTCCAGCATATATTCATATTGAGAAGCATTATATTTATATTTAGCCTTTTTTGACTGCAGAATATATTTATATTAACCATAGTGAACAGTTATTGAGAACACTGATCAGCAGTATATATTCAGAACCATTTTGACTCATTTATATTGAGAACCATATTGCCAACCATTTTGACTCCAGCATATATTTCAATTGACATTCTTTTTTCTATTCCAGCATAAATATTTCTATTGTGACCCTTTGACTCCACCATATATATTTCTATTACGAACCACTTTTTGGAGCATTTTTTTGTATATGGAGAACCATTTTGTAAACCAGTGTATATTCAAAACCATTGTGGCTCCATCCTATATTAATATTAACTATATAGTGAAAAACCCTTTGACTTTAGCTTAAAATTAAGTATTTTTGACTCCAGCATATATTCATATCGAGAGCAATTGGATTCCAGCATATATTTATATGGAGTCCTTTTTGACTGCAGCTAATTTTCATATTAACCTTCATGAATGCTGTAAACAAGCAAATATTTATAATCATTTTTTACTCCAGCATATTACATAAACCATAGAGAAAACCATTTTTGTAAGCCAGCATATAAAGACCATTTGAATCTTGGATATTTATATTGATAACCCTATTGAAAAAACATTTTGTAATCCAGCATTATATTGACTCCATATTTTTATATTAACCATAGCGAAAAACATTTTTGTCTGTAGCATATATTCATATTAGGATAGGAACATAGATAACCAGTAGGAAACAATGATGACCATTCCCACTTTGAGACCCACTGTCCCTCCGAAAACTCTGGAGAAACCTAAATGTCCCACTTATCTGACATGGGCAGACCATCCCACTAAATGCAAAATGCTGGATGTCTGGGTGGTTTATAACTGCTCTGACTCTTTGGTTGAATGGTGGTGGTGCAATGCATGGACTTCTGAGCAACTGACTCAATCACCAGCATCTTTTACGGGCTAAACATTTCCCTATAATGGTCAGTTTATTTATATTGATAACGATCTTGTGAACCATTTTTGACTCATATACATATTTTTTTTTAGACATTTGACCTAGTACAAGAAGGAGTGTGAGCCCCAAGACCTAATACAAGAAGGGTGTGAGCCCCAAGACCTAATACTAGAAGGGTGTGAGCTCCAACACATAATACTAGAAGGGTGTGAGCTCTAAAGCATAATACAAGAAGGGGCGTGAGCCCCAAAATATAATTCAAGAAGGGAGTGGGCCCCAAATCCTAATACAAGAAAGGCATGAACCCCAAGACATATTACAAAAAGGATGTGAGCCTCAAAACCTAATACAAGACGGACGTGAGCCCCAAAACCTAATACAAGAAGGACGTGAGCCTCAAAACCCTAATACAAGAAGGATGTGAGCCTCAAAACCCAATACAAGAAGGACGTGAGCCTCAAAACCTAATACAAGAAGGACGTGAGCCTCAAAACCCTAATACAAGAAGGACGTGAGCCTCAAAACCCAATACAAGACGGACGTGAGCCTCAAAAGCTAATACAAGAAGGACGTGAGCCTCAAAACCTAATACAAGAAGGACGTGAGCCTCAAAACCTAATACAAGAAGGACATGAGCCTCAAAACCTAATACAAGAAGGACATGAGCCTCAAAACCTAATACAAGAAGGACATGAGCCTCAAAACCTAATGCAAGAAGGACATGAGCCTCAAAACCCTAATACAAGAAGGACGTGAGCCTCAAAACCTAATACAAGAAGAGCATGAGCCTCAAAACCTAATACAAGAAGAGCGCCAGCCTCAAAACCTAATACAAGAACAGCGTGAGCCTCAAAACCTAATACAAGAAGGACATGAGCCTCAAAACCTAATACAAGAAGAGCGTGAGCCTCAAAACCTAATACAAGAAGAGCATGAGCCTCAAAACCTAATACAAGAAGAGCGTGAGCCTCAAAACCTAAAACAAGAAGAGCGCCAGCCTCAAAACCTAATACAAGAACAGCGTGAGCCTCAAAACCTAATACAAGAAGGACATGAGCCTCAAAACCTAATACAAGAAGAGCGTGAGCCTCAAAACCTAAAACAAGAAGGACCTGAGCCTCAAAACCTAATACAAGAAGGACCTGAGCCTCAAAACCTAATACAAGAAGGACATGAGCCTCAAAACCTAATACAAGAACAGCGTGAGCCTCAAAACCCTAATACAAGAAGGATGTGAGCCTCAAAACCCTAATACAAGAAGGATGTGAGCCCCAAGACATAACACAAGAAGGGCCTGAGCCCCAAAACAATTTGCAAGGCTTCGCTCCGCAGAGATGACGCAATGATGCAACCTGCGGGGTGGTGCCCAGGCATTTATAGTAAATACATAGGGGATGATTAATCCAGCTAGGAGAGAACAAGGAAGGATTAGGACCCAGGGGCGAGCCACACAAATCTAGCAGACACATACAAGCACAATAGCAAGTAGCACAGCGGATCGCCGGTTCAAACCCCCCCCCCCCCCCCGATCCATGCCAGACCTGACCCCAACAGCCACTTCCATTAATAACACCAGATATCCTAATACTCACCATCGATAACGCAGCAGATACTCACAGAGATGCTGCCATCAGATACTCCGATGCCTTGAACAGCACAAAACCAGTTGGTTGAAGGATGTAACATCCGGCCATGTTTCTTCCCTAGTGAAAAAAAAACCCACAAACACATTGGCAAGCAATGAAAAGTGGAGACTTACCATCTTTTTCCAATACATTTTTGTATTATTTTTTGATAGTAGAAATAGACCAATAAGGTGTGCACACTAATTCATAATTGACAAAAAGTTACATTTGAATATACTTAAAGCGGTTCTTCACCCTGTACATACAGATTGCTCACGTTAATCATCCTACCTGCATCTACTGCATGTTATGAACCTTTAAACATCCAAGATGGCGGCTTATGGAACATCAGGCAGCCTGCATACAGGAAGTGTCTTCTGACTGTGCCGCTCTGCATTCTGGGATTGCGGACCTTTTCCTGACCCCAGCTCTGCTCTGTCTGAGCAAAGCACAGCTATAACCCGCCCCCCTGTACTTTATCCTCTCCTCAGTAAGTGTGATGCTTCTGAGGGAAGATGGCGGCGCCCGTATCCTAAAGTCCTGAACAGAGTTGCAGCCCAGTGGGATAAAGAATAATAAGTGACTAAAACTTACAATATATTAATTTTAGATGCTGGGGAATCGTTTATAAGGGTTTGGGCTTTTCAATAAATCATGGTGAAGGTCCGGTTTAATATCCACATGATAGCGCCTCGTAGCGGCAAGTAGTGTCTGGTGAACGCCGGGCGCTGTACGCAATACCACATTTATGAAGCCAATTCTGATGTAGCGTCCAATTCATCATTACAGGCTGCTCAGCGTATAGCGCCGGCGCTACCTGTTGCTCTCCCATACATTTCAATGTAATTTTCTTCTGTTTTAACAAGGTTTTTTTGTTTTTAATATTTTTTTTTCTCTCCAATAATTGTGTGACGTCTCCTGGCCTAGAAAGAGTCATTTTTTAAATATTTTGTGATTTTTTAATATTTTTATGCAGAACTGTCATTACAGGTCTGGCGCTAAAGCATTAATGTCAGTGTTATACAATGTCAAACCGACTTAAATCACAAAGCGTCTGAAGCACTATGCTACAGCGTCCAGATCCAGAGCGCCGACGCTGTGTGTGTGTTTTTTTTGTTGAATATAGTGCGAGTCGCTGAGAGTCGGACGCACCTTTCGCTTCCTGCTGCGCTGTACTGGTGTTAGAGCGCCCAATACACATCTCATTCATCATTGCCGGCCAGGTTACTACAGCGAATGAGACGCTCTGTTGCATCGCCCGATAACCGATCACAGCGCATACTAGCGGTCAGCGCCTCTGTACAGACGCTCATCTAACGATACCTGGCGCTAGTAAATGAATTAGGGAGCGCACATTATTGGTCTATTTATACTATGTGAGAGGAGGGTAGGGACGGAACCCTCGAAGGAAGGTTGCAGCACTCCTAACGGATAAATTGGTTTAAAATCTGGGACTGTCTATAGTCATGGTATATCTACGTGTGCTGAACCAATAATATGTAGAAAAACAAGATAAAATACAACATACAAGGCTGACAAGTCTGGATCGTCTACAATAGAACATACTAAGCTTACTGACTAAATACTTACCTCACCCCGCGGGATCGGATACATGGTCGCCTGGAGAACCCAAAGAGCACAGCGAGCACCCAGCACTATAATTCAGCTTTTCAGCTACATCTATATCAGGGGCAAAGCTGGGGGGGCAGGAAGGGCACTTGCACCGGGTGCTGAGAAAGCCTAGCTATGCCTCTGCTCTATACTATCTTGATATTTTTTGGCTCTCCTTTGCATGGTATGCTTCTCCAGCCCTGTACCCCCTTCCTACAGAGGGGGAGAAAGAAGAAAACAAGGAAGAAAACAAGGAAGAAAACGAGGAAGAAAACGAGGAAGAAAACGAGGAAGAAAACGAGGAAGAAAACGAGGAAGAAAACGAGGAAGAAAACGAGGAAGAAAACGAGGAAGAAAACCGAGGAAGAAAACCGAGGAAGAAAACCGAGGAAGAAAACCGAGGAAGAAAACCGAGGAAGAAACCGAGGAAGAAACGAGGAAGAAACGATGAAGAAACGATGAAGAAACGATGAAGAAACGAAGAAGAAACGAAGAAGAAACGAGGAAGAAACGAGGAAGAAACGAGGAAGAAACGAGGAAGAAACGAGGAAGAAACGAGGAAGAAACGATGAAGAAACGATGAAGAAACGAGGAAGAAACGAGGAAGAAACGAGGAAGAAACGAAGAAGAAACGAGGAAGAAACGATGAAGAAACGAGGAAGAAACGATGAAGAAACGATGAAGAAACGATGAAGAAACGATGAAGAAACGAAGAAGAAACGAGGAAGAAACGAGGAAGAAACGAGGAAGAAACGAGGAAGAAACGATGAAGAAACGATGAAGAAACGATGAAGAAAAACAAAGAAGAAACGATGAAGAAACGATGAAGAAACGATGAAGAAACGATGAAGAAACGAGGAAGAAACGAGGAAGAAACGAGGAAGAAACGAGGAAGAAACGAGGAAGAAACGAGGAAGAAACGAGGAAGAAACGAGGAAGAAACGAAGATAACAGGAACAACGAAATCCATAATGGGACCAAAGTGCACACCGAAGCGTCTTGGGATAAACCATTGACCAAGAGGCCCATCTCTGGGGAGAGCTGGGCAGGGGTCAGTCCCATACTCGGGGGGGGTCATGGCAATACAACTCATCGGTGCCACCAGAGAGGCAAGCCACACGGGGCGTAGGAGGTAAGTACACAACAAAGAGCCTGTAACCTACCCACGTCTCCAGCAGCACCCAAAATATAATTAAAAAATACTCACAAACATGCTGCCATCAGATACTCCGATGCCTTTGACCGCACAAAACCAGTTGGTTGAAGGATGTAACATCTGTCCATATTGCTTCCCTAGTGAAGAAGAAAAAAAAAAAAGTTGTCAAAAGCACTCCTAACGGATAAATTGGTTTAAAAGCTGGGACTATAGGCTGACGAGTCTGGATTGTCTACAATAGAACATTTCAGATACCTCTATACCAGGGGCATAGCTGGGGGGGGGGGGGGCAGGAAGGGCATTTGCACTGGGTGCTGAGAACAGGTGGGGGGCGCATTTCGAATCTTTCCCCTGGGTGCCAGAAAGCCTAGCTACTCCTCTGCTCTATACTACCTTGATTTATTAGGCTGTCCTTTGCATGGTATCCTCCCTACAGAAGGGAGGGGGGGGGGGGGGGAGTAAAAGAAACGAAGAGGAACAAACCGAAAGAGGAACAAACCGAAAGAGGAACAAAACCGAAAGAGGAACAAAACCGAAAGAGGAACAAACCGAAGAAGAAAGAAAGGAAGAAGAAAGGAAGAAGAAAGAAAGAAACAAAGAGAACAAGAACAAAGAAATCCATAATGGGACCCAAGTGCACACCGAAGCGTCTTGGGATAAATCATTGACCAAGAGGCCCATCTCTGGGGAGAGCTGAGCAGGGGTCAGTCCCATACTCAACCCGTCCCTCCGTTCCCAGCTCAGCCCGCACCCCATCACCCACCAAACCAACTGCCCTTACCCGTCCTCCAGAAGTGCCTGGAAACTTGGGTCTCCTGGGGGCCTCGGCAGAGATGTCTAAGGCCAGCCAGGGGATTTTTGGCCCCAGTCTGCCATTGAACATACTGTATATTTATACCGAGAACCATTTTTGATTCCAGCATATACTTCCAGTGCGGGGGGGGGTCACAGGAATGCCCGGCCTCCAGAAATGCCTGGAAACTGGGGGTCCCCAAGTTGTGGTGTATTTCTGGGGCCTCCTCTTCAGGGCCAAATCCTCCACCCTCCTGACATTTTCTACTTCTTGGAGCCATTACAAGATGGTAGGGGGTGTCGCCAGTACGGGGGATCACTGATCTACGGGCTGTGAGGAGGTGCCTGAGCACTCACCTATATAGATATAGAATAAAGATGCTGAAATAAGATGGAGACGTTTTAGGTAAGCCTGGATGGAGATCTGAACTGCTTACCTGGTGCCAGGTTAGAATCCTGAGACAAGGAGGGGGATCCATCATTTCTGTGCGCGTTTCTGGTCAAATCATGTCAGACCGGTGACTTTCAGGATCTGTACAAAACAAAAAGAAACAAAAAACAGTTCAGTAAAACTAATCTAAAAGTAAGAGAGACCAAACACAAGAAAGATGGCGCTCACCTCCAGAATATGGAACTAGACATAAAGAGCGAGTAGACTCTCGGGCCACTAGCCGCGCGCTCCTGGAACACAGGGCATAAGGCTCAGCAATACATTTACTTACACGTTTGCCGGGGGAGAAATGCTGAGATTCATGCGACACCAACAGCCAAAAAGGTAGAGAAAAGAAAGCAACGCAGTGACTACATTCAATTGTTACCTCTTAGCATTAGTTACACAAGTCAAAGCATCTTCAAGAAAGACAGAGAACATGCCACGCCAGCCTACACCCTTAATGCCACTAACCATGCCAGCATATATTCATATTACCATTGGCCATGCGCCAGCATATATTCATATTACCATTGCCCATGCGCCAGCATATATTCATATTACCATTGACCATGCCAGCATATATTCATATTACCATTGGCCATGCGCCAGCATATATTCATATTACCATTGGCCATGTGCCAGCATATATTCATATTACCACTGACCATGCGCCAGCATATATTCATATTACCATTGACCATGCCAGCATATATTCATATTACCATTGACAATGCCAGCATATATTCATATTACCATTGACCATGCCAGCATATATTCATATTACCACTGACCATGCGCCAGCATACATTCATATCACCATTGGCCATGCGCCAGCATATATTCATATTACCATTGGCCATGTGCCAGCATATATTCATATTACCATTGACCATGCGCCAGCATATATTCATATTACCATTGACCATGCGCCAGCATATATTCATATTACCATTGACCATGCGCCAGCATATATTCATATTACCATTGACCATGCGCCAGCATATATTCACATTACCATGGCCCATGCGCCAGCATATATTCATATTATCACTGACCATGCCAGCATATATTCACATTATGATGAACCATGCGCCAGCATATATTCATATTACCATTGACCATGCCAGCATATATTCCTATTACCATTGGCCATGCCAGCATATATTCATATTACCATTGACAATGCCAGCATATATTTACATTACCATGACCCATGCGCCAGCATATATTCATATTATCACTGACCATGCGCCAGCATATATTCACATTACGATGGACCATGCCAGCATATATTCATATTACCATTGACCATGTGCCAGCATACATTACTATTGCCATGCCAGCTTATATTCTTTTTACCATTGACCCTGCACCAGCATATATTACCATTGGCCATGCCAACATGTATTCTTGTCACCATTAACCATGCCAGCATTTATTCATATTACCATTGAATCAGCATGTATTCATTATTTCCATTGGCCATGCCAGCATATATTCATATTACCATTGGCCATACCAGCATATATTACTTATTACCATTGACCACACACTGGCATATATTACTATTGGCCATGCCAGCTTGTATTCATTGTTACCATTGACCATGCCAGCATATATTCTTAATACCATTGACCATTCCAGAATAGATTACCATTGACCATGCCAGCTTATATTCATATTACTATTGGCCGTACCAGCGTGTATTCATTATTACCATGCCAGCATTTATTCATTGTTCCCATTGACCATGTGCCAGCATTTGTTACTATTGGCCATGCTACTGTTTAGTACCACTGAACATGCCAGCATGAATTATTGTCATCATCGACTATGCCAGCATGTATTTTTACATCTCATTGACTATGCACCAGCATTTATTACCATTGGCCATGCCAGCTTATACTCGTTACCATTGACCATGCCAATGTTTATTACTATTGACTATGCCAGCATGTATTTTATTTGTTAACATTGACCATGCCAGCATACAAAATATTACCATTGGCCATGCCAGCTTACAGTATATTACCGTTGGCCATGCCAGCTTATTTATATTCATATTTCCATTGGCCATACCAGAATATATTACTACCATTGGCCATGCCAGCTTATATTCTTATTGCCAATGACCATGCCAGCATACTTTCTTATTTATTACCTTTTACTATGCAAGCATATTTGTGTTACCCTTGACCATGCCAGGAAAAAATTGTTTAATACCATTGCGCATGCAAGAATATATTACCATTGACCCTGCCGGCATGTATTACCATTCAGTATGCCAACATATATTTATGTTACTATTAACCATGCCAGCATGTATTACCTTTTGCCAGGTCAGCATATATTCCTATTACTATTGACCATGCCAAATATTCTTATACCATCATAGCCATTAATAGATACTTGCATTGTTACTCACAGTAATGTAGAAGCAGCATGTCAGACAGAGCCCAACTTTGTAGCTGTACAACAATATGGTCTTTGTTACCTTCCTTTAAGCCAATTGAAAGAGAGGTGCCATGCTGTGCCAGCCATCCGGATTTTTCTTAACTAGAAAATAAATACATAAATAAATATAGAAACCTATTGTTCAGTCTTTACTAGCTCTACTCCAGAGAACCTTCTGGTTTTGTATCATTTCTGAGTTAGACCATTAAACCACACGATTTATAATCAGTTTACCACTAGCAGGGGCGGTTTTAGACAAAGTGGGGCACCAGGCAAAATTACAAGACCCCCCCCAAGTTTTAAATTATTATGACAACTCTGTGCCTATGATTCTGTCCCACACGCCCAGGTCCTATACTATACAGCTTCCCTATGTGCACAGCCCTTGCCAGGGTTGGCTCCAGGTTTATGTGGGCCCTTGGGTGTCTCCGAGGGCCCCTTTTGGTGTGCTAGGACACTTCATACATGGCTGCATGTATGGTGAATACGTCCAAAGAATAAACAGAAAAACAACTGAAATAAATAAAGAAAGGGAATGTAAGAAAAGTAATAAATATAAACAACAAAGGCAAAGAATGATTGACAGAAAGTTTATCTTTGTGCAATTCAGCAACTTTTTAGCTGTGAAAAGTTGAATTGTAGGAGATTTCTCACATAAAAAGTGAGAAAAAAAAAACTCATGTGTTGATTTAGCCCTATTGCGCCTGGGCTCTCATTACCTATATGTGATGACTGCGCCACAGACATGCAATAATTTATTGGGGTCCCAGTCATAATATAGGGCCATTCTAAAAACCATATTTGTTAACTGGGCCACGCTGCAGACTGTATTGTCTAGGCCACACCACAGCCTTAAGGTGACTAGGCCCCATACGTGATGGCTGGGCCCCATGCTTGGAGCTCTTTCAGGATGTCATGAGGCCCAGTTATTCCACTATAAGTTACAGAGGCCCAGATACTATAGACTGTAAAGTACTGGCCAGCTCCAGATTTATGAGGGCCCTTAGGTGATTGAGTCTCAGTGGCCCCCTTGCAGTCAGTATGGTGTCAAACTACATATAAAGGAGATGAAAGTTAACCCCAATAGGAAAAAAGTCAAGTTAACCCCAATAGGAAAAAAGTCAAGTTAACCCCAATAGGAAAAAAGTCAAGTTAACCCCAATAGGAAAAAAGTCAAGTTAACCCCAATAGGAAAAAAGTCAAGTTAACCCCAATAGGAAAAAAGTCAAGTTAACCCCAATAGGAAAAAAGTCAAGTTAACCCCAATAGGAAAAAAGTCAAGTTAACCCCAATAGGAAAAAAGTCAAGTTAACCCCAATAGGAAAAAAGTCAAGTTAACCCCAATAGGAAAAAAGTCAAGTTAACCCCACTAGAAAAAGTCAAGTTAACCCCACTAGAAAAAGTCAAGTCAACCCCACTAGAAAAAGTCAAGTCAACCCCAACAGAAAAAGTCAAGTCAACCCCAACAGAAAAAGTCAAGTCAACCCAACAGAAAAAAGTCAAGTCAACCCAACAGAAAAAAGTCAAGTCAACCCCAATAGAAAAAGTCAAGTCAACCCCACCCAATAGAAAGTCAAGTCAACCCCACCCAATAGAAAGTCAAGTCAACTCCACCCAATAGAAAGTCAAGTCAACTCCACCCAATAGAAAGTCAAGTCAACTCCACCCAATAGAAAGTCAAGTCAACTCCACCCAATAGAAAGTCAAGTCAACTCCACCCAATAGAAAGTCAAGTCAACTCCACCCAATAGAAAGTCAAGTCAACCCCACCCAAAAGAAAGTCAAGTCAACCCCAATAGAAAAAGTCAAGTCAACCCCAATAGAAAAAGTCAAGTCAACCGCAATAGAAAAAGTCAAGTCAACCGCAATAGAAAAAGTCAAGTCAACCGCAATAGAAAAAGTCAAGTCAACCCCACTAGAAAAAGTCAAGTCAACCCCAACAGAAAAAGTCAAGTCAACCCAACAGAAAAAGTCAAGTCAACCCAACAGAAAAAAGTCAAGTCAACCCAACAGAAAAAAGTCAAGTCAACCCCAATAGAAAAAGTCAAGTCAACCCCACCCAATAGAAAGTCAAGTCAACCCCACCCAATAGAAAGTCAAGTCAACTCCACCCAATAGAAAGTCAAATCAACTCCACCCAATAGAAAGTCAAGTCAACTCCACCCAATAGAAAGTCAAGTCAACTCCACCCAATAGAAAGTCAAGTCAACCCCACCCAAAAGAAAGTCAAGTCAACCCCACCCAAAAGAAAGTCAAATCAACCCCAATAGAAAGTCAAGTCAACCCCAATAGAAAGTCCATAGTCTAGGTTACTGCACAACCCTGCGTCCTACATAAGGGCTTCCCAGGGGAGAGGGAATAAGGTGGGGCCCTGTAACCTGCCCAATTATGCCCAATACCAACACCTGCCCTGGGCCCCTCTATAACCCATTTGTGTAGGCCGAGAAGCATGACCACCACCATGGGTCCCAGACATATTATGGTCAATATGATTAAGTGGTAAACACAATGTAAAGTTATTCCTGTATGAATAGAAGTTTAAAAGTGGACCAAAACCAGAGATTATAGCCCCCGCAGGTTTAGGATTTACATAACAGTCACGTATATAATACGCATAATACATTAAAAGGGCGGATTCAGGGTAAAGTTAGGCCGGTTACCTAGGACACGAACTTCATCTCCCAGCATGCCTGTGAAGGAACGATCCAGCTTACGTGCAGAAAACTCACATATACAAGTCTGGAGTTCCCCTTTATTCCCCCCCCCCCCCCCGGTAAATGCACAGGTCCTCATCTCCTCAGGAAGAGGAATTAGCATTTCTGGGTTACGCAGGGCAGATCACAGACTCCTTTCTGCCGATTCTCACACCTCCATCCTGGGGAGGCTCCAGTGGGTCTGCAGCTAGCTGGACTTTTGTCACATCAAAAGATTAGGGCCGCAGACAAGCGGCACCAACACAAATCGGACCATAGCTGCGCCCCCATGTGTCCCAGCACCAAGCCAGGTACAGAATCAGAACCGGCTCACAAAACCGCACACGGAGTTATGTTTCACCGGGCTCGGCAATAAAGGAAAACTAGGAAAATGGAGATCTAGGGTTCTGACTCACTTAGGGACCCCATTTCTGGACTCATCGGATGCCCGGCATCCAGCCCAATCGTTTCGTTCCGTATCCAAAGCCATACAACCCCCCTGCCCAAAGTTATAAAGTGTTTTAGGGGCTAAAGCACGCTCCAGGACAGTGGGAGGTGACAACCCGTCCCACAGATGGGAGGGGAGAGACCTGCTTAAACGTAGGCCAAGGGGATGAGAACATTGTCACTTATCTGGAGAGGTCACGGTTCACACGTGCTGGAGGTGTCCATCCACAAGCTTGCCACTTACCTCTTGTGGGAGCTCCTCATCACCACTACTCTGCAACTGTATATTAAGGTAACTGACTATTGTCTCTCTGTGTAACTCACTGTAACCGTCTCAGAACAGCATTTGTATCATTTCATATTCCATCATAGCCAAATGTTTGTTATCACTGCCTAG
Source organism: Gastrophryne carolinensis (assembly GCA_027917425.1). Taxonomy (NCBI): domain Eukaryota; kingdom Metazoa; phylum Chordata; class Amphibia; order Anura; family Microhylidae; genus Gastrophryne; species Gastrophryne carolinensis. The sequence continues at coordinate 6,831,289 of CM051241.1, forward strand.
TGTGCGCTCATTGCATTTAAACTTATATTTAACTTGAGCGATCTGTTTGCCTTAAGCCAAGAATCTGTGTCCGCAGGCTTCAGGCCTGGTATTCCTGATAGGAGGGCGCGGACAAGTGTTTTGGGGAACGCGGTCTGTGTGTCCGGAGGTCCCTGGTTTATAGTTGGGTCTCGTGACCCGCGGTTCTCAGACAATGCCCATCTCACATCAGCTGGTTTGTAACCACAACCAAGAGACCCCAGAGAGACACCGCTAACAAACACAACCTCCAATCGGCAAACTATTCAAAGACATCAGCAGCACACAACATGGCGGATTAGGCTCCATTTATTTTTTTCGGCCATTAGGCCAAGGTTTTTAGGGCAGGAGGGCCAGGACTCCTGTGTGGGGCCCCAGCTGTGAAGAGGGGGCCCCTGGCCAGACCATATAGAAAAGAAAAACTTTAGAGGCCAGAGGGTCCAGCCATCACATTATAGGTTATTGGGGGCCCCAGACACAATATAGGCTGTATAGACACTGGGCCCCATCTATATCCTATATCTGATGGTTGGGGCCTTAGTTTTGGACATATGTCCCAATGGCAACCAGGCTTTCCTTATTATTCAGGCCATAAAAGAAACAGGGACTCAGCCATCACATTATAGGTTATGGGGACCCAAACACAATATAGGCTGTATAAAGCCTGGACCCCTCCATGACCTATATGTAATGGTTGGGGCCTTAGTTTGAACTGGGCCTCAGTCCCCATGGCAACCAGAACTTCCTTATTATTCAACACATAGAAAACTGGGGCCCAGACTCAATATAAGCTGTATAAAGCCCGGACCCCTCCTATATGTAATGGTTGGGGCCTTAGTTTGAACTGGGCCTCAGTCCCCATGGCAACCAGAACTTCCTTATTATTCATCCCATAAAGAAAGCTGGGGCCCAGACTCAATATAAGCTGTATAAAACCCGGACCCCTCCTATATGTAATGGTTGGGGCCTTAGTTTGAACTGGGTCTCTGTTACCATGGCAACCAGGCTTTCCTTATTATTCATCCCATAAAGAAAACTGGGGCCCAGACCCAATATAAACTGTATAAAGCCCGGACCCCTCCTATATGTAATGGTTGGGGCCTTAGTTTGAACTGGGCCTCTGTCACCATGGCAACCAGAACTTCCTTATTATTCAACACATAAAAGGAAAGTGGGATCCAGAAATCCCATTATAGGTTATGAGGGGCCCAGATGCAACATTAGCTCTATATAGACTGGTCCGCTCATGTAAATGGAGTCTCTGGGCCCAAAGCAACCAGGCTTACCTCAAAATCCAGACCATATAGGAAAGAAAACCTTCAGGGGCCAGAGGGTCCAGCCATCGGTTTAGGTTTTGTGTGAGCCCAGACAATATATAGGCTGTATAAAGCCTGGACCCCTCTGTAGTGACCTGGACTAATCCAGTCGGTATCTGGAAGTCTGTCACTATATGTTTGGTCACTTACATACCGTAAACCCATGATCTTTCATATTTGTGTTTTTGTGTATTCCCTGAGCACATGTGCAGATATAGGCCATAAGCCTAATGTGGTCTTATCACATTCTCCATTTTATTTCCATGTGTATGCATATTGTCTAGCATAACACCATCTTGTGGTCAGAAAGCTAATTACTTGTTTCATTCACACTAATGTTAACATTTTTCCCTGTGTATGACTGTACATGTCATCAGCATTCACATGGTTAAGCTGTGGGAGTGAGTCTAATGAATCATGTGACCTCCTAGAGCCACTCAAGCCCCCTGGATTGTTCTGGAAAGGGGGCAGACACACTTCGGTGTGTGGAGGGAGAAGACACACTTCGAGGTCTGTCCAGTCAGTCAGTCACAGGCCTTATCCTTTATTGGAAAACCCTAAACAAGGTATGCAGCATATCTTCCAGCCTGTTTACCACCTGTTCACCCAGGTTAGCAGGGATTATATACGTGCCTTCTCACTACAGTCTGTGGGACAATACTGATATATAAAATAGCCCATAGCGAGCTGCCTTGGAAATTGAGGGTCATCCCGCCAGCAGCGCAAAAGTTTTCTACGTATCCTCTACAAGCACGTACCCTGTCTGATAGGGACTCCAGTCACTGGGTGCAGACATTCAAGTCAAGCAAGTATATTCATTACAACCCTGTCATTCGAGGCCTCTGAAAAAACTCCATCCATCTGCTTCAGAAGACCACTCACCACCAGCTACACCATTTACCACCACTGTCATCTGGATTTCCTGTGTCCTGCCAATAAAGAGCAACGGTTACCCCCGAGACTGGGCGTCTGGAGTACTCATTGCTACAGGTACCTACGTGGGGGCGGGTAATCGGGACACACACTTCTGTGGATGCCACCTGGGATTGGGCCCATTACATCCCTCGGCCAGAGTGAAATGCCACCGCGTGACACCTTAAAGGGCTAGTAACACCTAACAACCCCAGGTCACCACATAAGGTTGGCGTCACGAACAGGATGAGTCTATGTGCCGTCTAAAGAGACTTTCCTTATATTGCTGTGGAACTACATGTCCCATAAAGTCATAAATAGTACTTCTGACGAAGTGAGGGTGCTGTCCTCTTTGAATGAGAGACTATCGCTTTGAATCTGTGTGGTGTGAATTACATGCATCTTCTGGTGTGGATTCAAGTTGCCATTGTTGTGGAATACAGTTATTGCTGCTGCTATGCATCTTCTATTGTGGACTGCAAACGTTACCTATACTTGTGTGGAGCAAAGGATTGTGCTATTTTGTTAGTGTGTAATCATCTACTGCCATTTTACATTGTGCTGCTACCAGAAGAGCATACAAGAGGTTAATTGTGTCCATCCAGCTTCTCTGCACTGTAGCTCCGCCTATTGCAGTGTGTTCAGGTCCTCCTCTCTGCATCTCTACAAAGTGGAACCTTTTTGTGTTGTCCTTGTGCTAGAGGAGAAGGATTTCTTAGTTGCACCTGATAGAGTTGCTGGGCACTGCCATCTTGAACAGAGTACCAGACCCTCAGCACTATCACCATTGCAGTGCTCATCTCTACTGTTCTCCTATCATGCAGTCTGCAGCTCCAGTTATTCTCTTCAGCCTGTTTATTCCTGCATTTTCTACTGATTGCTGCAGTAAGCGCCTGTCATCCCAGCTATACAGATAAGTGCAACTCTTCATTTTCATCAGTGTTACATAAAGGAAAGGAAGTTGTATATTCAGAGGCTGTGTTTTTGCATAAAATAATTTTTCTTAATGCAACAGTAGTCATATTTTTCTTAAAGAGACAGTACACTCATTTTTTTTTGAAAAACAAAAATGTCTACATCTTCTCAAAGTGACCAGGCTGGCCCTAGCAGCCCTGCATCATCATCTGCTAGCCTCAGATTACAGCTGCTGCACCAGTTCCAGCCCCTGTTATAGCAACAGGAGTGCCTTTTTTCATAGGAACCTCCAATCTACCAAGTTACAGAGGGGATCCTCATACCCTTGGTGCATTTAAAGAAAAGATATTGCGTACTCTTGAACTTGTGTCACTTTCTCCCAATCAGCAGGTCCAGCTTCTCCTAGGTCAACTTGATGGTCCTGCTGCAGAGGAAGTCCGTTCCTGGCCATCTACAGAAAAGACCAGCGTTGACCAGATTCTTAGTCATCTCAGGAGAGAATTTGAAGTCCAATCACCAACTGAGGTTCGTCTTAAATTTTATGACAGACGTCAGAGACCTGGGGAAAACCTGAGAGAATATGCCCTAGCTCTGCAGTCTGCATACAGATCTTTGTGCCAAGTAGACACCCTCGACCCTGTTGCTGCCGAGAGCATGATTACTGATAGATTTATAGAAGGTGTTGATTCCAGGATAATGCAGAGCCAACTCCGCATGCTAGCAGCCCAGAACCCAAATATGACCTTTCTAGACTTTAAGACTTTGGCCCTGCGTGTAGTGGGAACTGACTCACCCTGTTATACTTCTGCCACTTATCCTCCAGACCTGGCTGGTGGAGCTTATATTGCATCCCCACTACCTCCTGTTTTGCCTATGCAGGCCACTCAGACTGTCCAGCCTACCCCTGTTACTACACCTACTACTACTGAGGTACTTGCCCAGGTTGTTGACTCTCTGTGTCAAGCTTTAAAAGAGTTAAAGGGTCAGCCCTCATCCCGTGAGTCATCTTCTTCCAGGACATTGTCTCCAGAACCTGGTTCTAACCGCCCAAGACCTGATAGGCCCCCTCCTGAAAGATCTCCACGACATGAACCTCCTTATTGTACTTACTGTGAACGTCCTGGGCATTACAAATACCAATGCTACCAGTTAAACGGGCCACTCCCGAGGCCAAGGCCCGCCCCTCGGGTAGTGAATCCAAGGGCCCAGAGGGACAATCGCAATGGATTTCCAAGTTCATCTCAAAATGCCCGTACATAACTATTTGTATCGATGGTGTACCATTAGAAGCCTTAGTGGACACTGGCTCACAAGTTACCACCATTGAGCGACAAGCCTTTGAAAAGTATTGGGACACTGACATACTAAGCCCTGTGGGTAAAGCCAAGTTACATTTAATAGCAAGTAATGGTCAACCTATTTCCCAGCTAGGCTACTGGGAACCCACCATCCGTATTGGTGATCGTCAGTTACCAGGTCAAGGTGTAGTTGTTACTGAGGCTCAGGGAGGTACAATAGCAGTAGTGCTAGGCATGAATGTTATCCGTCACGTATTTACTGAATTGCTAGCTGCCTTGCATGTCTCTCTCCCTTCTGCTTCTTCCCATTACAGACAAGCTGTTCAGCGGACCATTAAAGTGCTCTGTGCCCAGCAGAAGTTCTCAAACTATAAAGGTGAAATTTGCCGAGTCCGTATCCAGGATGTAAGACCAGTTACCTTAAGTCCAAACAGCGAAACCCTAGTCTGGTGTCGAGCTCGTCCAGGTATAGATAATTCAGATTATGAAGCTCTTCTTGACCCCATCCAGATTGAAGGACAGCCACTGGTAAAAGCTGCCAGAAGTATTGTCACCGTCTCAAACGGTAGAGTACCAGTCCGACTAGTCAACCTGAGTGATGCACCTGTAGACTTGTACAAATTCAATTCAGTTGCCCAATTGTATCACCTGGACCCAGAGGACATCCTGGATGAAGAAACGCTTGCTTACCAAAAGTCTGTTAAAGCCACTCCCAAAGGCAACCACAAATCAACTACCTTCTGGTGGAATGAACTCAATGTTGGAGATGCCAACACTCCAACTGAAGATGTCAATGGTGTCATTAAAGTTGCTAAGCGACACAGTGAAGCTTTCAGCAAGCACGCTCTAGACTTTGGGAAGACTAATTTGATCCAACACAAGATCAACACAGGTGATCATCCTCCTATCAAGGAAAGACACCGGCCCATACCCCCTGTGAACTACCAGCAAGTAAAGAAGCTGATTAAGGAGATGAAAGACACCAAAGTCATTCAAGAAAGCCAAAGTCCTTGGGCTGCACCCATCGTCTTAGTGAAGAAGAAGGATGGTAACATCAGATTCTGCGTTGACTACAGAAAACTGAACAATGTCACCCACAAAGATGCCTATCCTCTTCCAAGGATTGAAGAATCCATCACTGCTCTTGGCTCAGCTGCATACTTCTCCACTCTCGACCTAACCAGCGGTTACTGGCAAGTACCCATGGCTCCTGAGGATAGAGAGAAGACAGCTTTCACTACTCCAATGGGACTCTACGAGTTCAATGGCATGCCGTTCGGGTTGTGCAACGCCCCCGCAACATTCCAGAGACTAATGGAAAGATGTCTTGGCCACATTAATTTCCAGAGCGTCCTGTTGTATCTTGACGATGTCATTGTGTACTCTCGTACATATGAAGACCACTTAAACCATCTTGCAGAAGTATTCCAAGTGCTCATTGAGCATGGTTTGAAGATCAAGCCATCAAAATGTTACCTTCTGAAGCCAAAGGTCAGTTACTTGGGTCATGTCGTCAGTGCGGAAGGAATCCAGCCTGATCCAGAAAAGATTTCTGCCGTTAAAAATTGGGACACCCCAAGAACTGTAAAGGAAGTCAGAAGTTTCCTAGGATTTGCGGGCTACTACCGCCGTTTTATACCTAACTTTGCCAAGGTAGCAGAACCACTGACAGAACTTCTACGTGGTTGTCCTAGAGAAAACTATAACAGAAGATTTCCCATTGATTGGTCTGAGAGACAAGAGACTGCATTCCAGAAATTGAAAGACCTGTTGACTTCTCCTCCAATTCTAGCGTATCCTGACTACAGTCATCCTTTCCGTCTTTACACGGATGCCAGCTATCAAGGCTTAGGAGCTGTATTGTCACAAGTCCAAAACAACAAAGAGAGAGTCGTTGCCTATGCCAGCCGAAGTTTGAGAGGTGCCGAGAAGAACGATAGCAATTACAGTTCCTTCAAGTTAGAGCTACTAGCTCTTGTGTGGGCCGTTACCGAGAAGTTCAAGGATTACCTTGCAGCCACGCCATTCACCGTATATACGGACAACAATCCTCTCGCTCACCTTAATACTGCACGGCTAGGTGCACTTGAACAGAGGTGGGCTTCCAGATTGGCAAATTACTGCTTTGACATCAAGTACCGCAGCGGCAAAACCAACGTCAATGCAGATGTATTATCCCGGTTGCCCATAGGGGAAGAACCTCCTGAGGAAGAAGACATGTGGGAAGATGTTGAGATGCCGCCCTTCTATCAAAGGTTTGCTACGCAGAATGTCATTGCTGCTACCCAGACTGATAAAGGTCCCCAACAGCAATTTGACCCAATTCAAGATCCATCTAGATGGCAAACTCTCCAGAATGAATCTCGAGTTTTAGGTGAGATCTATGATTTCCTAACTTCTGGAAGAACACCTGTCAGACTCAGAAGACAGTATCCAGATACTGAACTCAAACGCCTATGGAGACAGCGGAAAAGGCTCTTCATACAAAAAGGCCTCATCATACGTAATACCTTGGATCCTGCTTCAGGAGAGAGAATACACCAAATCCTCATCCCCAGAAGAGATGCAAAAATTGTGCTTGACGCTTACCATGACCAATCAGGACATTTTGGCGTACATAAAACCGAAGCTACCATACGCCAGCGCTTTTACTGGATCGGAATGCGAGCAGATATTGAAAATTGGTGCAACGAATGCCCAGCTTGCAACTTGACAAAAGCCGGAAGGAAAGAGGCTAGAGCGCCATTGCATCCAATCAACTCTCACCGACCAAATGAGCTAGTTGCTCTAGACCATGTAAAGCTGGCACCTACTCGTTCAGGGTATACCTATGCCCTCACTATGGTGGATCACTACTCTAAGTGGGTCGTAGTCGTTCCAGTGAAGGATATTACCGCTCGTACTACGGCTGCCATCTTTTACCGTGAGTACATGAGACATTATGGTTGTCCTGAAGCAGTCCTAACAGATCGTGGACCTGCCTTTGAGTCACAGCTCTTCCAAGAGCTCTGCCAATTCCATGAGTGTAAGAAGCTACGTACAACAGCTTATCACCCACAAGGGAATGGACTTTGTGAGAGGATAAATCAAGTGTTTATTAACATGCTGAGAACGGCATCAGTAACCAAACAGGCAGAATGGCCACAACTACTGGATGAACTAGTGGAGATTTACAACAACACCCCTCATTGTTCGACAGGCTACTCCCCATACTATCTTATGTTTGGTCGCCCAGGTCAACTCCCTAAGGATCGTACTTTAGGAATTCAAGTTCCTGATGTAATTAATCCCTTGCCAAAGACCGATTGGGTCTCTGAACATCAACGGCGCATCCAGGAGGCGAAAGAGATAGTTGATCACAGAATGAACGAAGCTCATCGTAGGCAAGAAGAGTGTTATAACCAGAGAGCAAATGCCACACCACTGCATGTGGGAGATAAAGTATGGTTACGTAAATACCACCGTTCTGACAAACTCGATTCACTCTGGGAACAGGAACCCTACACTGTTACAAGTATCCCATACCCTGATTCAGATGTCTATGAGGTCAAGAAGCTGGGAATGGCTCCTCAAACAGTTCACAGGAATCGCATGAAACTTTGTACTAAGGAAGACCTTATGGTTATGTCTTTTCCTTCACAACCAGTCATGCCAGTCTACACACCAACTCCTGTAATTGAGACACCACCCAGACAGTCCTCTGTGGAAGAATCAATTCAGAATTCTCCATTCATAATTCCAGGCTGTTACCAATGGGTACCAGTTCCGGTTCAAGTTCCAGCTCGAGTTCCTGCTTCAATTGCTACTCCAGTTCCTGTACCAGCATCAGAAGAACTACCTCCTTACCAAGTTCCAGATTCTGAAGAAACTCAAGTGCTGAGGCGTTCAGAGCGAAGCACCAAAGGAACTCCACCTGCCCGTTACAGAGATTAAAGAACTATATCCATTCCATGTGTATATACTGCTTTGCCTGTATACATATATGTCTGACTTTATTTAGTTAGCTAGTTAGCCAGTTTGCAACAGTTTAAGCCTCTAGTACCTGGTAACTACCATGCACACTGTTCCTGGTTTACTTGCTTATTTATACAGCCTATGGACTACTAAGGACTGTGCCTTTACTCAAAAGTGCCTTTTCCCGGAGCCTTTCCATGGACAATGCCTTATTGCTGAAAGAGACTCTACAAAATTGCACAATATCTACTGTTCATATTGTTTTACACACTTTCATTGTTATTTTCAGGTGTTATTGCATTGCTTTTTATGGTATATTCTCCATGTCAGTTCACTTTTTCATTGTCATTATCTTACAGGTGCTACCCCACATATACATGTGCATTTCTAAGTTTCCTCCTCATATAGACGCCGAGGACGGCTTATTTTTAGTGAGGGTGTTTGTAGTGACCTGGACTAATCCAGTCGGTATCTGGAAGTCTGTCACTATATGTTTGGTCACCTACATACCGTAAACCCATGATCTTTCATATTTGTGTTTTTGTGTATTCCCTGAGCACATGTGCAGATATAGGCCATAAGCCTAATGTGGTCTTATCACATTCTCCATTTTATTTCCATGTGTATGCATATTGTCTAGCATAACACCATCTTGTGGTCAGAAAGCTAATTACTTGTTTCATTCACACTAATGTTAACATTTTTCCCTGTGTATGACTGTACATGTCATCAGCATTCACATGGTTAAGCTGTGGGAGTGAGTCTAATGAATCAGGTGACCTCCTAGAGCCACTCAGGCCCCCTGGATTGTTCTGGAAAGGGGGCAGACACACTTCGGTGTGTGGAGGGAGAAGACACACTTCGAGGTCTGTCCAGTCAGTCAGTCACAGGCCTTATCCTTTATTGGAAAACCCTAAACAAGGTATGCAGCATATCTTCCAGCCTGTTTATCACCTGTTCACCCAGGTTAGCAGGGATTATATACGTGCCTTCTCACTACAGTCTGTGGGACAATACTGATATATAAAATAGCCCATAGCGAGCTGCCTTGGAAATTGAGGGTCATCCCGCCAGCAGCGCAAAAGTTTTCTACGTATCCTCTACAAGCACGTACCCTGTCTGATAGGGACTCCAGTCACTGGGTGCAGACATTCAAGTCAAGCAAGTATATTCATTACAACCCTGTCATTCGAGGCCTCTGAAAAAACTCCATCCATCTGCTTCAGAAGACCACTCACCACCAGCTACACCATTTACCACCACTGTCATCTGGATTTCCTGTGTCCTGCCAATAAAGAGCAACGGTTACCCCCGAGACTGGGCGTCTGGAGTACTCATTGCTACAGGTACCTACGTGGGGGCGGGTAATCGGGACACACACTTCTGTGGATGCCACCTGGGATTGGGCCCATTACATCCCTCGGCCAGAGTGAAATGCCACCGCGTGACACCTTAAAGGGCTAGTAACACCTAACAACCCCAGGTCACCACACCTCTATATCCTATATGTGATGGTTGGGGCCTAAGCTTGAGCTGGACCTCTGTCCCCATGGCAACCAGGCTTTCCTTATTATTCAACCCATATAGGAAACAAAGGGCTCGGCCATCACACATAACGTAGAGGGAACCACACTCTATAAAGCTAATGTTGTGTCTGGGGCCCCTCATAACCTATAATGTGATGTCTGGGCCCCCGTTTCCCTTATGGGTTGAATAATAAGGAAAGCCTGGTTGCCATGGGGACAGAGGTCCAGTTCAAACTGAGGCTTCAACCATTACGTACAGGTTATAGATGGGTCCGGGCTTTATACAGCCCATATTGTGTCTGGGTCCCTATAACATACAATGTGATGGCTGGGCCCCTGTTTCCTTTATGGGTTGAATAATAAGGAAAGCCTGGTTGCCATGGTGACAGAGGCCCCAACCATTACATATAGGAGGGGTCCGGGCTTTATACAGCTTATATTAAGCCTGGGCCCCAGTTTTCTTTATGGGTTGAATAATAAGGAAGTTCTGGTTGCCATGGTGACTGAGGCCCAGTTCAAACTAAGGCCCCAACCATTACATAAAGGTTATAGGGGGCACAGCCATCACCCATTGTTTATGAGGGGCCTCAGACACTGCTGCTGTATGGGGCCCAGAGACTCCATTTATACTCAGGGCCCAGCCATCACCCATTGTTTATGAGGGGCCTCAGACACTGCTGCTGTATGGGGCCCAGAGACTCCATTTATACTCGGGGCCCAGCCATCACCCATTGTTTATGAGGGGGCCTCAGACACTGCTGCTGTATGGGGACCCCAAAAATTCAGCAGATATAATGTGCAGCACACTCACCATTGCGGCCCAGACCTTCTCCTTGCAGATAATGGTTCAGCTTTGGCCTCCAGCTGCCATTTTGTAGCCAATTAACTCATCAGCCTCCCCCTGGCCACCACCTTCCAGAAACATCCGAAGAGGCTTAACCCCTTAGTGAGCAGTTTGGTTGTGTCCACGCTTTGATTCAGGGCCTTATTCATGAAGGGATAGCGTCAGGTAGCGCCTTGTAAATGACAGGTAGCGCCAGGTAGTGCCTTGTAAATGACAGGTAGCGTCAGGTAGCACCATGTAAATGACATGTAGCGTCAGGTAGTGCCTTGTAAATGACAGGTAGCGTCAGGTAGTGCCTTGTAAATGACAGGTAGCGCCTTGTAAATGACAGGTAGCGTCAGGTAGTGCCTTGTAAATGACAGGTAGCGTCAGGTAGTGCCTTGTAAATGACAGGTAGCGTCAGGTAGTGCCTTGTAAATGACAGGTAGCGTCAGGTAGCGCCTTGTAAATGACAGGTAGCGCCTTGTAAATGACAGGTAGCGTCAGGTAGTGCCTTGTAAATGACAGGTAGCGTCAGGTAGCGCCTTGTAAATGACAGGTAGCGCCTTGTAAATGACAGGTAGCGTCAGGTAGTGCCTTGTAAATGACAGGTAGCGTCAGGTAGTGCCTTGTAAATGACAGGTAGCGTCAGGTAGCGCCTTGTAAATGACAGGTAGCGTCAGGTAGCGCCTTGTAAATGACAGGTAGCGTCAGGTAGTGCCTTGTAAATGACAGGTAGCGTCAGGTAGCGCCTTGTAAATGATAGGTAGCGTCAGGTAGCACCTTGTAAATGACAGGTAGCGTCAGGTAGCGCCTTGTAAATGACAGGTAGCGTCAGGTAGCGCCTTGTGAATGACAGGTAGCGTCAGGTAGCGCCTTGTAAATGACAGGTAGCGCCAGGTAGTGCCTTGTAAATGACAGGTAGCGCCAGGTAGTGCCTTGTAAATGACAGGTAACGTCAGGTAGCGCCTTGTAAATGACAGGTAGCGTCAGGTAGCGCCTTGTAAATGACAGGTAGCGTCAGGTAGCGCCTTGTAAATGACAGGTAGCGTCAGGTAGTGCCTTGTAAATGACAGGTAGCGTCAGGTAGTGCCTTGTAAATGACAGGTAGCGTCAGGTAGCGCCAGGTGAACGCCGGACACGGCAGCAATTACACATTTATCAAGCAGAATCTGTTGAGCGACTGGGATAACGCCATGTAGCGTCTGATTCATCATTATCCCAGGCTCAGCGTACAGCGCCGGCATTCAGCCTTGCAGAGCGACACGTCTTACCTCTCGCTACCTGTCGTTCTCCCATACATTTCAATGGATGTTCTTTTATTTCTCTTTACACAGGGTTTTTAATATTTTATTTTTTTTTTAAATCTCAAATGTTGTGACCTCTCCTGGCCTAGAAACATTTTTGAAAAAAAATTACATTTTTTATATATTTATGCAGAATTGACATTACAGATCTGGCATTAATGTGTTCATGTTACAATGTTATAACGGGCAAACTGATTCATCACTAACGCCAGGTAGCGACAGAGGAGCGTCTGTAGCAGCATTTTCAGAGCGCCCGCTAGTAGTCGCTGTGCTCGGCCGTAGGTTGCTAGTTTTTAGCGACTCAGTCGCTGTGCAGCAATGATGAATACATTGTGAGGAGTCGCTATTTGACCAGTACAGCACTGTATGGGAGCGCATGTTATAGCGACTGGTCAGTGCGACCGACTCACACCATATTCAGCAAAAAAACAGCCTCACACACCTCTGGCGCTGAAAAATGCTTCTCTGAAGCCCCGAGCGCAGGAGGCGCTACATGCTTCAGACGCTACATGGCGCTATCCCAGTCGCTAAACAGATTCTGCTTGATAAATGTGTAATTGCGTGCCGTGTCCGGCGTTCACCAGTCGCTACCTCTCATTAACCAGCCACTACCTGACGCTATCCCTTCTAAAATAAGGGCCTGAGTCTCTATGAAATTGCGACCCACGGCCGAGCACAGCGACTACTGAAATGCCTGCTACAGCCGCTCATATGTCGCTACCTGGCGTTAGTGATTAATCAGCCTGAAAGAATGGAAGGACTTAGGAGAGAGAAAGAAAGTCTCTCCCAGTGGCCAATCTGCCCCCTGACAGTCTTTTATCCTGGCTACTGACGCCTGCCCTGTCCCAGGTGGTGACGGCCCCGGGTTTGCCCCAGCGAGATTTATGCCCCAGACACATCACATGACTCACAATGTCCATCACAGATTTTCCATTAAGGAAGAATCATAAAATTAAACAAAAACTCCGGAATTAGAGAAGCACTTACAGCGGCTCCACATGACTAACGTAACTATTCCAGATCCTAGATAAGACCCGATTGGCTCCCGGGGGGTCATTAATGAAGGTTATTAAAAGACTTCAAAGCAGATGTACAGACATCCCTGCGATATGGACAATGAGCGCCCAGGGCCACTGCGGGACCCCCGGGAGCCTCAAAGCTTTACCAGACGCGGGGTGATGTGCGATTAGATATTTACTGGTAATGGAAGGTTCATTATTGCTGACTAACACAATTCACACTCACTGTAATGTCATTCTTTCCTTTCATGTTAGAGGCTCTTCTCCTCCTCCTGTATCCTCCCATATACCCTAATAGATTGTAAGCTCTTCTCCTCCTGTATCCTCCCTTATACCCTAATAGAGTGTAAGCTCTTCTCCTCCTCTATCCTCCCTTATACCCTAATAGAGTGTAAGCTCTTCTCCTCCTGTATCCTCCCTTATACCCTAATAGAGTGTAAGCTCTTCTCCTCCTGTATCCTCCCTTATACCCTAATAGAGTGTAAGCTCTTCTCCTCCTGTATCCTCCCTTATACCCTAATAGAGTGAAAGCTCTTCTCCTCCTGTATCCTCCCTTATACCCTAATAGAGTGTAAGCTCTTCTCCTCCTGTATCCTCCCTTATACCCTAATAGAGTGTAAGCTCTTCTCCTCCTGTATCCTCCCTTATACCCTAATAGAGTGTAAGCTCTTCTCCTCCTGTATCCTCCCTTATACCCTAATAGAGTGTAAGCTCTTCTCCTCCTGTATCCTCCCTTATACCCTAATAGAGTGTAAACTCTTCTCCTCCTGTATCCTCCCTTATACCCTAATAGAGTGTAAGCTCTTCTCCTCCTGTATCCTCCCTAATAGAGTGTAAGCTCTTCTCCTCCTGTATCCTCCCTTATACCCTAATAGAGTGTAAGCTCTTCTCCTCCTGTATCCTCCCTTATACCCTAATAGAGTGTAAGCTCTTCTCCTCCTGTATCCTCTCTTATCCCCTAATAGATTGTAAGCTCTTCTCCTCCTGTATCCTCCCTTATACCCTAATAGAGTGTAAGCTCTTCTCCTCCTGTATCCTCCCTTATACCGTAATAGAGTGTAAGCTCTTCTCCTCCTGTATCCTCCCTTATACCCTAATAGAGTGTAAGCTCTTCTCCTCCTGTATCCTCCCTAATAGAGTGTAAGCTCTTCTCCTCCTGTATCCTCCCTTATACCCTAATAGAGTGTAAGCTCTTCTCCTCCTGTATCCTCCCTTATACCCTAATAGAGTGTAAGCTCTTCTCCTCCTGTATCCTCTCTTATCCCCTAATAGATTGTAAGCTCTTCTCCTCCTGTATCCTCCCTTATACCCTAATAGAGTGTAAGCTCTTCTCCTCCTGTATCCTCCCTTATACCGTAATAGAGTGTAAGCTCTTCTCCTCCTGTATCCTCCCTTATACCCTAATAGAGTGTAAGCTCTTCTTCTCCTGTATCCTCCCTCATACCCTAATAGATGGTTAAGGTGGGAGGAGGTGTGTGAGTGAGCTCTGCAGGTGCTGTGAATGTCTGGCTCTAGCCCAGGGCCTGGCTGCCTTGGGTGGGGTCGCTCCCCAGGTGAGCTCCAGGCTTCTGGGTCTGAATCTGGAGTCCATGTTAGAGACCCTCTGGCTACTGAATATGCTGCTGACCGGCTGACCGCGGTGGATTACAATGAAGGTGGAAGATTCTTTATGGAAGAAAGTTACAGTAAAGTAAGTGAAGCTGGAATGGAAGTGGTGGATAATAATGATGGGCCGTGTAGCAGTGTCTGTGTGCAGCATGTAATGGAGGGAGGGCGGCAACCCCAGCAAAGTGACTGTGCTGATCCAGGCAGGGAGATCCAACAACCTGTTGTGATGGACACTCAGCAGCCAGCTCAGACCGGCAGTGGGAAGCAGCACAAGCTGAGGAGGACATCTTTGGAAAGACTGACAATGCAGGAAAACCTGCAGCAGAATGTGTGTGTGAGCCAAGAGTCCCGGGCCCTGCGATCCAAGACCCAGCCGACCACCGGTGACCCCATAACTGGGGGGAAATCTGCTAAATCTGCCACTAGTCATAAATCTGGGAAGTTATCAGACAATGCAAATGCTGAGCTGCATTGCAGACAAAATTCCAGATTTAGTCAATAAAATGAACAGCTTAAGAGCAACCAGGACACAACTGAAAAGACAAATAGATGAAGCAAATAAACAAAAAGCAGCAAACCCCATTAGCGCAACCGCCTATGATGTGCTGATAGAGACTTTACGCACACAGCTTGCTGAAATTGTTAGTGACATTGAGACACTTGAGAAACAAATGGCTCCCATGGCAGAGAGATACAAGAACCTGGATCGGTTTGAGGAGTCTCAAAAGCTCCTAAAACACAGACAGATACCTGAACCCAGCTCAGTTCCCCCCTCAGCATCAAAGCAGGAGACATCCTCACAGGAGCTGCTGTACAGGACCCCAGTGCTGCAAGATTCTGCCCCTTTTCGTGATACCAGCCAAGTAAGCCAACCACCCCCAGGGGGCAGCAGTGAGCAATCCCTGAAAGGTTCCAGCAATGGACTCTGTGTATCACAAGGCGCCCTCCCCCAGCCTGAGAATGGATGTGATGCAGCCAGTGACACTATGGAAGTTGGAGAGACCCCCCAAATTGCAACCCTGGGGTCACATCCGGGACATAGTGACACCTCTGAACTGTCCCCCAATCGAGGAAACAAGCAAGCAAGTCCCAATGCATTGCAATCTGTTTGGGACAATGAACAGCCTGCGGTTTCTGATAGTAATGGGACTGAATCGTCTGCATGCACTAATAATGTTTTTCCTCCCACAGGTGACCGACCACAGGTAGCGGGTCCCCCTCAATCAAGACCCCGCAGTGATAATACTGGCAATGCATCTGGCCACTCTCCTCCTCAGAATGCCTGGAGCCGTGGTGCCCCATCTTTTAGCCCCGGCTTACATTACACCGGTCAGGCATTTAAGAGGAGGAACGTGGTAATATTTAAGAATAAGGGGGCAAAGGAAGATCTGCCAGACAGGAGACATGTGATCCGGGAGCTTCTGTGTAACCAGATGGGGTTCACACCCGCAGATATCTTGGCCGTCATAAACCTCCCGGACAGGCAGGGCTACGATATAAGCTTCAAGCTCATGGCCAGCTTGGACAGGTTCTGGGCAAGTGTAACAACGTTTAGGGGCGCTGAGGGATGGGACCAGTTTATCCTTATCCCGGTATCAAAGCCGGGCACTGTGAGCGTTAACATCTTGTTCTGGAATGAGTCCGTCCCCCTGCAGGATATTGTGATATGGCTGAGGAGACATTGTGATATGGTGTCTGACCTGACAAAGTGTCTTGATGATGATGGGATCTGGACGGGAGGCTGGAGGGTGCTGGTGAAGCTCAGGCAGCACAGTAATGTTAATGTTACCTTACATTTGCCCAACTCCTTCTTTATTGGTGGTGAGAGGGGGGTGTATTTCTATGCCGGTCAGCCCTGCTTGTGCTTTAAGTGTGGGAAGGCCGGTCATGTGGCCGGAGTGTGTACTGTAGTGAAGTGTAACCTGTGCGGGGAGATTGGTCACATCAGCGCCATGTGCACAAATGTCTGGTGTAACTTGTGTGGTCAGATGGGTCATTACCATAAGGACTGCTCGGAGGCCTTCCATAACCTCTATAGCCAGACTGCGGAGGAGCTGGAGGCAGCAGGTGAGGTTACAGAGGAGGAGGCTCTGATGTCTGGGCAGATAGTAACAAGGCCAGGGTCTGAGACAACTGAGATAAGAGATCAGACAGATGTAACCCCACAGCCTGTGGCCACCATCCCACGGCCAGCACCGGAGCAAGCTGATAGCCCATCTTCCCCTGTAGCCCCTTCCCCTGCTATGGCCCATTGCTCTGCTCCGGCCTCTTCTGCAGATAGTAAAGCCCCTGGTGATAAGAGAGGGAAAAAAAAAGACAAGTCCACCCGCAGACCGGAGGGCGCATGGTCCCTAGTCCAAAAGCCAGGTAAAAAGCCCAAGGGCAGAACAGATACAGCAGTGACAGTTACATCCAACCGATATAACATACTGTCTGAGTCAGGTGCAGATATTTCTGGGCACGATATTATGGAGCAGGAGCAAGAGTTAAAGCGTATAGCCAGAGAATGTGACTCGGGGTCAGAGGAGGACCCACCGACTAAGAAAAAGACACCAGCAGCTATAGACCCGATAGACTCTGATATGGAAGTGACTGGCAGGCAGGACGACTCTGATGATTCAGATCTATGATGGTGTTTAATGTGTTACTGCTCTGCATAATGATAGATAATATAGACACGATAGATAATGTATAGTATGTAGTATTCTGCTGTGTTATGTTTATTGTATACAAGTATACGTTTTCTTTATATTATGTATTAATGCTGATTAGCTGAGTTTTGTTTGTTTGTTTATCAATAAAATTTCCCTTATACCCTAATAGATTGTAACTTTTTTTATTGAGTAAAATCAAGCAATCATATACAATATATACAATATTTACAAAGTTACAATAATAAAAATAAAATAAATAATAACTAAACAAAAAGAAACAGGCCTAACAATTCCGCATATAATATATAATATCTGTTATTCTATATACAATCCTATCTACAACCTAACACTACACTATAAACAAATCAACAGGAAGACTAAGAGACCCCGTCACCTGTGCATGCTTCTACCTTGGGTGGAGCAGTGCTGATGATGGGAAAGCAGTTGCTCCGCTACTGACGACAAGCGCCAGAACAAAATCTTTGCCAGTATCTTTCTATCAACATTGAGAAGGCTGATAGGGCGCCAGTTCTCAATCATTGAAGAGTCCTTTCCTTTTGACAGAAGGATCACAGCCGAGCGCCTCATGGAGGGAGGGAGGGAACCCTCTGCCAGACAACAATTAAAGACCTCCACCAAATGTGGTGCCAGAATGGTCTTAAAACATTTATAAAATTCAGCTGTCAGACCATCTGACCCGGGCAACTTTTTGATGGCAAGGTGATCAATCGCACTTACCACCTCATCGTCAGTGACCGGCTCTGTCAAGCTAGTGATAGAACGGTCACCATTTTCCAATCCTGGAGTAGAATCCAGGAAACTTTCCATCTTTGCCTGGTCAAGAACCTTTCTGCCCAGGAGGTCAGCATAAAAGGACCTAATAATCTCCAGGATCCCAGATTTAGATCTTACCAGGGAACTTGTGCTATCCTTCAGACCAAGGACAGTCTTGAGAGCTGCAGCCTGTCTGCAATTCTGATAGGGATCGGGTGAGTGGTATTTCCCATAATCCCTTTCCAGAACCAGAGAAGCATGCCGGTCATACTGACACTTCCTGAGGAGAAGCTTGACTTCAGAGATTGCCTCTTGATCTCCAACCTTCAAGACAAGGATGTCAAGTTTCCTCCGCAAGCGCTGGTAGGCAATGTATTTATCAAGCTGTTTTCTTTTTCCTAGGCCCCTGAAAAGCCCAGCAATTCTCATTTTGGTCAGCTCCCACCACTCAGACCTGCTGCTGCAAAAATCCTTAATGGAAACCTGTGCCTGAAAAAAATCCTCAAAAGATTGTCTTACCCCTCCTCCTAAAGGAGAGCCGAATTCATCCTCCAGATGCCCCTTCCTCTAGGGGGTGTGTCAGAGGCATTCAAGACCATCGATAGTAAAAGGTGATCAGAGAACTCGACCGCCTGCAGCCGCGGAGGCTGAGAAGCCGAGCCCTCCTTCAAAAAAAACCTGTCTATTCTACTCTGACTGCTACCTCGCTGAAAAGTGAAGCCCGTGAGGTCTGGGGAGTGCTTAATGTGCACATCTTCCAGACCTGCCTCTCTAACCATGCTATTCAAAAAGAGACTATCGCAGCCCAGCTTGCCTTTGAAGCCTCTCCTGTCCATGGGCCTAGTCACGGTGTTAAAAGACTACTGGCCGGGCTGTAAAAAGGAACGGCTTGATCTTTGTAAGGAGGCATTTCCTGTCCCACTTAGTTTGGGGTCCATAGATATTTATTAGGCGCAGGTCCTGCCCCCTTACAATGACGTCCAAGACCATGCACCTCCCGATCTCCACCTCAATGACTCGCCGACAAGTTACCATGTCGGTTTTAAAAAGCACCGCCACTCCGCTGTAAGGCTCGGCCGCAAGAGACCAAAAAGAGGGTCCGTGCCTCCACTCCCGCTTCACAGCGTGAATGTCGGCCAGACTAGCCAATCTGGTCTCCTGCAAAAATAAAATGTCAGCATCAAACTGGCTGAGAAAAAATAAGGCCATAAAACGAGGGCTTACTGATTTAATGCTGGCAACATTAATGGTTGCCACCTTTATCGGAGGGGGAACTGCCATCAGAGTCATTCGGGAGAATGTCTCTTAGCCTTCCCTCCGGCCTCACTATCAGATCCCTCACGCTTACTGGAGGAGACTGGTGTTTCCTCCTCCATATCTGAGGCCTCAGAATCAAAAGAAGAAATCTCTATTGAGTCCTCAGAAAGTACCTCAAACCGGTTGAAGAGCTGCACCCCATGGCTCTTCCCCGGTTCTGGCACTCCTTTGTCCTTTTTTCTTTTCTTTTTGGTAGCAAACCTGAGAGCAAGGTAATCCTGATCCTCGGGGGAGAGTCCAGACCACGCTGTCTTGGGATCTGAACTCCCACCCTGCTCAGAAGGGGGTGCAGGATCAGGATCACCTAGCCCCAGCCTGCGAGGTTTTACAGCAGGGGCCACAATTACTGGGACCCCCTTGGTACTTGCAGTGCCAGCCCCCCGGGCCGCCTCAGCTATTAAATTACTAGATCTTACATTGGTGGTTGCTGACTTGGGGGCAGACTGGGGATTCACCTTAGGGACCCCTGCAGATGGTACAGGAGCGGGCGCAGGGGCCTCAGGAACCCCCAGCTGAGTGGGGGGAGGGACTGTAGATGGGACAGCATGGGAATGTTCCTCCCTATCCAGCCGCAGCATTTCCTGCACCACTTCCCTGTCCAGGTTGTGCCAGGCCTCAGGACACTGACTATAAGGGTGGCCGAGCTGGTTACATAGATTACATCGGATTGTATTGCAGTCTTTAGCCAAGTGTCCCAAGCCCTGGCACAACGAGCACCTAAGAAGCGAGCAGGAGGAGCTGAAGTGACCCTTGGGCCCACATTTATGGCAAACCTTGGGCTGACCAGGATAAAAGATGGTCAGCCGGTCACGGCCAATATAGGCAGAAGATGGCAAGTGGGTGACCTGGTTGCCATTCCTGCGGAGCCTCAGGGTCACTGACCAGCCCCCAGTCCAGATATCCCGATCGTCTAGGATCTTCTTCAGGGGAGTGAGAACATCACCATAACGCTTCAGCCAGACAGTCAAATCAGAAGGGGGAATGGACTCATTTCTAACCAGTATGGTAACATTTTTCATGAGCTGCTGTCTGGAGACCTGGATGGGAGTTAACCCCTTTTAGGCAGGATCTTGCTTCAGCAGCTCGTACCGCTCCCAAAATAAGTCCATTCCTTCTGGTCTGACGAAGCTTAAGTCATGTTCCGCACTCCCCACTGGACTGATCAGGGCAAAAATGTCTGCGGCTGCGAATCCCATGCCAAGGATGAGATCCACCACCGCCCTCCGGGTGATAACTGGCCCCTCCCCCTCCCACCTAAGCTGGACCAGGTTGCACCTATTGAATCCGCTGGCAGGGGCGTTGGCCTCACTGGGCACAGATGCCCTTTCACCAGCAGCTTCTCCACCACGCCTGGCAACCTGGGCATAGGACACAGGGGACTGCACTGCAGCACCAACAGCATTATTGGCCCTACTCCCTGTGCCACCTCGCTGGATAAAATACAGGGCAGGGCGGACAGCAGGGGCCCCAGCATTAGGTGGCACAGTCTTCTTATTGTCCACCTGAGGTGCAGGTGAGGGGACAGTCACAACATCAGCAGCAGTCACAGCATCAGTCACAGCAGAAAGTCCAACAATAGAATTAACCCCTGTGGACTCAACCCCAGACACAGCAGCAGTAACAGGAGCAACAACATCAGTAACAACACCCAAACCAGCTGAAGCAGAAACAATAGAAGCCCTGCCAGCAAGACTCAAACCTGCGGGTGAGTCACCCATGGCCCCAGGCCCACCAAGTTCGGCACACCCAGGAACCCGGATGGGTGCCAGGATGGTACTTACGGCTGGCGCCACCTCACCCTTTTCAGGGCAAGGAGCGCCACAGTCTTCTATACCCCCTGACACAGTGCCTATGGCGCACTCCGCAGGCTGGCTGGACAGATGGACGTTGTCCTTAGCCGGCATGGGCTCCTCAGGCTGGCGGCTGTCCTCTGGAAGATCTGCTCCAGTAGGGGCTTCCTGGATGCCCAGCGATGTCACGCACTCATGATGTGCTGCCTCAGCAAGAGAGTCTTCCAATGCTGGTTCCGGGGCTCCCGGCTCTGCTACTGCTGCAACTTTGGGTGGAGGTACAGCTGGAGAATCCTCCACCATCGGGGTCTCATCCACATGGTCGGCCTCTTCCTCCTTCACAGTGGGGCCTGAGCGCTGCATGAACTTAAATCGCTCCTCGTTTTTATACTTTTCTTTAAAGGCCCCACTGCTTGCTTTAAGGGACGCAACTAGCTTTTCCTGCTGCCGGCATGCTGATTCAAGCTCAGCTAAGTCTGCTTTATTTGACCGCTTATCCAATCCCCGCGCCTTGCTGGTGTCCATTTTCTTTTTCTTTAATGCAATTTTCATCTTGCAAAGCTTCTCCTCCTCCTTCGCCACACTGCACAAATTACTGCATACACGGCTGCGAAAGGCTGACAAACTCTCACCGGGCTGGGGCACCGTGGTGTTACTAGCGCCGCTGGTGGAAGCAGTCCCGGGATCCGGAGGTTTAATATTCCTTCGGGGGTACCGGCGCGACTCACCCCCGGAATCATCCATGCTGCCTGGGGAGGCACTCCCAGGAAAGCCCCAGGCTTCACAGGCCTCTGGTAATTAGGAGCAGTTGTGTGCTCTGGCTCTCACAGTGTGTGACCACACCCACCTAATTACCCTAATAGATTGTAAGCTCCTGTGTCCTCCCTTACTTCTCCTCTCCTCCTCTTTTTCCTCTAGATTGTAAGCTCCTGTGTCCTCCCTTACTTCTCCTCTCCTCCTCTTATTCCTCTAGATTGTAAGCTCCTGTGTCCTCCCTTACTTCTCCTCTCCTCATCTTATTCCTCTAGATTGTAAGCTCCTGTGTCCTCCCTTACTTCTCCTCTCCTTCCTTAGTCCTCTAGATTGTAAGCTCCTGTGTCCTCCCTTACTTCTCCTCTCCTCCTCTTATTCCTCTAGATTGTAAGCTCCTGTGTCCTCCCTTACTTCTCCTTTCCTCCCCTTATTCCTCTAGATTGTAAGCTCCTGTGTCCTCCCTTACTTCTCCTCTCCTCCTCTTATTCCTCTAGATTGTAAGCTCCTGTGTCCTCCCTTACTTCTCCTTTCCTCCCCTTATTCCTCTAGATTGTAAGCTCCTGTGTCCTCCCTTACTTCTCCTTTCCTCCCCTTATTCCTTTAGATTGTAAGCTCCTGTGTCCTCCCTTACTTCTCCTCTCCTCCTCTTATTCCTCTAGATTGTAAGCTCCTGTGTCCTCCCTTACTTCTCCTCTCCTCCTCTTATTCCTCTAGATTGTAAGCTCCTGTGTCCTCCCTTACTTCTCCTCTCCTCCTCTTATTCCTCTAGATTGTAAGCTCCTGTGTCCTTCCTTACTTCTCCTCTCCTCCCCTTATTCCTCTAGATTGTAAGCTCCTGTGTCCTCCCTTACTTCTCCTCTCCTCCTCTAGCTTAGATGTCATCCGTGTCCTGGCCTCTAGTGCCCTCACTTGCCTCTCCTAAGCCTCTAACTTAAGGTGGACCAAATTCCCTGAAGATCGGGTCAGGAATGTATAAGATTTCCGGTCCAACGGCACATTTACGAGCCGCATCCCCGCTATCCCTCTAGTAGGGTATGTGCCTGCGCCAGGCATTTGTGAATGGCTGGTGTGGGTACGCTCCCTGTAGCGGGGGATGTGTCCACCAGTGTGCTCGGATCTGCTCGCGTTAGACGAGCTCCGGATCAGAGCACGCTGATTGGACGAGAGGCCGGGCAGGTGTCATAGGATCAAGGAAGGTTAAGTCAGATTGGGCAGCCTGGGTGGGTTTCACACCGCAGGGCATCCCCGATGGTTCCCCTGGTGCAGGGACCAATCACCAGGATAGTCAAAATCCTTGGTTTTGGTCCACTTTAAACCAAACCAACGCACATTTTTTGTTTAACGGGTGTTGGTCCCCCAGACAGCGACAGCTCAGCAGGAGCACCCGGAATGCTGGAGCACCTAACCCCCCAGAACGCCTGATATCCTTACCTTCACCTGGTGCCAGCGCTGGGAAAGGAGTCCTCCCATGGTTGGCCGCTGGGAAAGGAGTACCGTGGTTGGCCACTGGGAAAGTAGTCCCGTGGTTGGCCGCTGGGAAAGGAGTCCTCCCGTGATTGGCCGCTGGGAAAGGAGTCCTCCCGTGATTGGCCACTGGGAAAGGAGTCCTCCCGTGATTGGCCGCTGGGAAAGGAGTCCTCCCGTGATTGGCCGCTGGGAAAGGGGTCCTCCCATGATTGGCCGCTGGGAAAGGAGTACTCCCGTGGTTGACCGCTGGGAAAGGAGTCCTCCCGTGGTTGGCCGATGGGAAAGTAGTCCTCCCGTGGTTGCCTGCTGGGAAAGGGGTCCTCCCGTGGTTGCCCGCTGGGAAAGGGGTCCTCCCGTGGTTGGCCTCTGGGAAAGGGGTCCTCCCGTGGTTGGCCTCTGGTAAAGAAGTCCTCCTGTGGTTGGCCTCTGGGAAAGAAGTCCTCCCGTGGTTAGCCTCTGGGAAAAGAGTCCTCTCGTGGTTGGCCTCTGGGAAAAGAGTCCTCTCGTGGTTGGCCTCTGGGAAAGGAGTCCTCTCGTGGTTGGCCTCTGGGAAAGGAGTCCTCTCGTGGTTGGCCTCTGGGAAAAGAGTCCTCTCGTGGTTGGCCTCTGGGAAAGGAGTCCTCTTGTGGTTGGCCTCTGGGAAAGGAGTCCTCCCGTGTTTGCCTCTGGGAAAGGAGTCCTCCCGTAGTTGGCCGCTGGGAAAGGAGTCCTCCCGTGGTTGGTCGCTGGGAAAGGAGTCCTCCCGTGGTTGGCCGCTGGGAAAGGAGTCCTCCCGTGGTTGGTCGCTGGGAAAGGAGTCCTCCTGTGGTTGGCCGCTGGGAAAGGAGTCCTCCTGTGGTTGGCCGCTGGGACAGGAGTCCTCCCATGGTTGGCCTCTGGGAAAGGAGTCCTCCCGTGGTTGGCCGCTGGGAAAGGAGTCCTCCTGTGGTTGGCCACTGGGCGGTCACGTGGGCCATGGTTGTGTCCTCGGCGCCGGCCGCCGGATTGCCCCACCGATTGCACGCCGACGGCCAGTCGCAGGACTCCTTTCCTGGAACTAATTTCTTGGGGGCTCCAGCATTCTGGATGCCCCCCCCAAGCATTTCCTTTTCCCTGTCTGAGGGACCAACACCCGTAAAAGGAAAATCGGGTGTTGGTCCAGTTTAAGGTTGTAATTTTGTCTAATATTGGGATTAATTTTACCGTTTTATGCCCAGTTAGTAGACCCCCAGCAATTTCTGAGTGGAGAGCCAATTTAAAGTCACCCTTTATCAGCGGGGGGATGCCCCACCACATACTGCAGCTGGAAGCCCAAGAATGGGCAGAGGCACTTACCTTTGCCTTTATTTACAGCTACTGAGGTTTTCAGGGTACCACAATGCTGTGTGTCATTTGGCCTTGCAAAACCTGCTGATCACTGGTGGGTACATGGGGCAGTAGAATAGGACAAGGCAATGACGACATAGGTAAGTATCTGAGCCTGATCTTGGGCTTCCAACTGTGTAGGAGAACCCTCCCCCTCCTTTCCTCTGCCCCCAACAAATCATTGGTGGAGTTATAGCGGATGTCTCCAGATATATGTAGAGTGCCGGCCGTCCACCCTGAAAATGATGACCAGAGATCACAGACATTAAAGCAGACCCAAAGTTTAAATATATTTTTGATCCTAGGGGAAAGCCCGATTAGGTATGCCCCATAGTGTAAATCCCTAGGGAACCCCGCCATGCAGCATAATCACCCACTTCCAGGATTGTGAGGTGATCCAATGTGGCATCAAGCTCTGCAGTCACCGCACTGTTCCTCCCGTTCCAGGGCTGACAGGGGATCCTGGTCACACCCTAAGGGCAAATCTAACCAGGACCCTCACCCTGTGAAGCGGCGTGGGAGACGCGGGCGCGGGTGTTTGATGCGTTTCTCCCCCCTTTGTGTATTGCTCATGCAGACTGCCTGGTGATTAAGTGGTAACCCTTTGGATGTTTGCTGGCACATGTATTGTATATATTGCTGCTTATATATACATATTTTTTCTTTATTGATAGTATTTGTTGAGATTATTGTTTTTTGGGGGGATTGGAGGTTTTGTACAATATACACCTATATATTTTGTATAGTTGGGTATGAATTGTGGGGATATGCTTGTTATGCACTAGTCACTTTATTATATATTCTTATTGCACTTTAGCTTTTACTTATGTATTACTAAGGCATATACATTAGCACTTTATACATGTAGTTTTTGAGGTACACACATAGGATTTTTTAATTGGCCTTTAATTATTTAGTTTTTGTGATTGATTTTAGGTTTTTTGTGCCGGCACAAAAAGATTCGGGGTATTAATATTCAGGGCAGACTGTTTATTTACTATTTATTGGAGATCTTCATTATTATTGTGTTGCACTATTGTATATACTTCCAGAGATTACAGGGGGGGAGCATCTTGGTTTTAAATGTCTTGTGTTGCATATGTTTGTTATGATTTTTAATCAGCTTTTTGGTCTTGAATAAAATGTTTTGATTTGTATTAATAGTTGTGTTGATGTGTACATTATTTGGTGCTCCTCATTAGGAGAGAGGTGTGGTGAATCCACGTCCCCTCCCATTTTTTGTTGTATGGCAACCAATCAGACATTTAGTCAGAGGCAGCCAATAGTAAGGGGCCGGATGGCCAGCCAAACATTTAAGTGGCATCTTGCTAGCCAATAGCACACGGGTTAAAGAGCTCAGTCAGCCTATCAGTGTGGAGATGGAAGAAATTTCTATTTTGCTGTGTGTATTTCATAGTCTGACCGAGTGACAGGGTGAAAGGGGGTAAAAACCAGGTGACTGGTGACTGGCCTGAAAAAACGGGTGGCTTTGCATCTCTGTCTATAGCCAGGATTTACCCCAATGTTTATCTATATTGTTTCTAATAGGGGTGTCAGGAAAAAATTAATTCTGTCAAATATCATGATATTTCATTACACATTATTAGTATCAATTCAAAATATGTTCAAAACGATCTTTTATAAACAATTTATAAGTAACATTTACTCTTGACCACTAGTTGGCAGCGCAGCGCACAAGTTCCTGTTATTCGGCAGCTATGTCCCACCCATAGCAGAGATACAACGAGATCCCGCGAGTCGTCCTGTGTTGTTGTTATGAATGTTGTATTGTTGTGTAGATTAGGTATTCCAAAGCTGTATTCATTAAAAAAAATCACAATATATCGTCTTTGAGACAGAATTGGGATATATCGTGATATATCGTCATATGTGTATCGTGATACATATCGTATCGTCAGATTCTTGCCAATTCACATTCCTAGTTTCTAATTATTATTGCAAATCCCGGACTCCTTCCGGGCTAAATGTCTTCCTTCAAGAGGTTGAGAGGAGGATCTAAATAAAATATAAAAAATATATAACTGGTCGGGGTTATAATATAATATGGAATCCTCTGGCCCGTGTGCTGGAGGCCCAGGCCTGATCCCTGTGTGCAGCCACCCCAGTGCCCCATGTCTTCTGTTCAAGGGCTAGGTTCTAATGGGGGCAGGTGCCCAATGCTATTGGCCGGCCCTGAGCTTTTTTGGCTTTTTTCTGCCATTTACTTGATGACATATGTGAAGCATTAGGATCTGGTCTTCTGATGAAGATATCTCAGAGGAGAGGGACTTTGATGGAGGAGAAGGCTAGAGTTCAAATCCCATTAGGTGTTATTATAGGAGAAGTATTAGGACCTGGTCATCTGATGAAGATATCGCAGAGAAGGCTAGAATTCAAATCCCATTAGGTGTCCCAATGTGTCATTACATGTGAAGTATTAGGACCTGGTCATCTGAAGAAGAGGAGGCCCCAGTTCAAATCCCATTAGGTGTCATTATATGTGAAGTATTAAGACCTGGTCATCTGAAGAAGAGGAGGTATGAGTTCAAATCCCTACACAGGTGTCTTTAAAGGAATGGTGTCCTAATGTGTCTTTATTTCATTGCATCAGAAGTATTAGGAACAAGCTGTTGGTTCCAGGATCATCTGATGAAGATATCTCAGAGGAGAGGGCCTTTGATTAAGGAGTGTCATGAATGACTTGCCTTCTACCCGTGCCCGTGAGGTCCCTAGGCAACGGGTTCGGGTTCCTCCTGCCCAGCAGCCGCTTCTGCCTCGGGTGCCATCCCCAGTGGCGCGTGTGCCGCCGAGTAAGTCCTCCCCCCTTGCCCATTGTCACTCAGCTTGTGCTTGCTGGCCTATACAATCAGCTCATGTCCTCCGGTGGTGCAATACTCAGAATGGCCACCGGAGGCTGTTTAAAAGAACGAAGTCTAGAAGGTGCAGCTCTGAGCAGTTTGCCTGGGAAGCTCAGCTGGAGCAATCAGCCCAGAGCTCACCAATCAGACCACAGGGCCAGTGCTCCAATCTGCTGCCAGATCCTAAGTGCACCAATCCCAGCCACTGTCTCCCTGTCCAATCCTGCCGGTTTTCCCACTATAAAGGGATTTCCACTGCAGTGTGTCATTGCCTGTTATAGCGCCTAGTACCAAGCTTGTCTTGTGCATTGAAGCTTGATTGATTTCCAGTTGCCAACCTCTGCCTTGCTGACGCCTCTCAATCTGAAACCCTGTTGCCGACCTCTGGCTGAACCGACCAATCTCGATCTGATCTCCGTTGCCGACCTCTGCCTTGTACCTAGACCTCGAGCTATCTCTCCCCTCTGCTGCAAACTCTGACTCCCCGTGTTAACCTCTGGCCTGCCTCTGGACTTCCGCTACACCCGCTCTTAGCCATTGGTTCTTCAGACCTCTATACCTGTAAGCTCTCATCCTTTGAGCCATTGAAGTCCTGGGGGCAACCGATCCCGGGCAGGCGTATTCTGCGTCCCGGCAAGCGGGGGCTCCTACAGGTGAAGCTGGCTGCGGAGATTGGGGGTTGAGGGCTTACCTAGAGGGCTGGAGTTACCAGAGCGTGACAAGGAGGAACCAGGGTTCAGATCCCATTAGGGATCTATGTGTAGTATTATGGACAAGCAGTTGGTTTCCAGCTGAGGTGGTGGCTTGGAGGAAAGGAAGACTGACTGGAACCTGGGAGACCAGGGTTCACATCCCTGAGCAGGTAAGTGAGTGTGGTTGTGAGATATAAGAATGTCTGTGCTGTTTACTAAAGGGACCAGTGTCCACTCTTCTGTGTGGAGTCCAATATGGAGGCTGGAAAAAAAAAAGTTGGGAAGGATTTTTCTAAGTGCTGGTTTGTCTGAGTCCTTCTCCACTGAGCTATCACCTCCATTCAGATACAGACTGGTTCTTCTATTTCAGGATAAAAGCATCTCAAACAGTGATAAAAAAGCAGGTGACCAAATATCAACCTCCCAAAGTGATAAATAAGCAGATCAACCACCAGAGACCCAGATGGCTCAGGGATTTGAACCTGGGGCCTTAGGCCTGCATCTGCTCCAGTCCAAGTCCTTCTCCACTGAGCTATAACCTCCTCTTGTACATAGAGGTTCTGGTTCTTCTATTTCAAGATAAAATCATCTCGCACATTGATAAATAACCAGGACACAAACAAGCTCAGGAATTGAATCCCACTCTCCATGATCAATAGTCAGAGTCCTTCACTTCTGAGCTATCTGCTCTTCTATTGCATAAAGCTTTTGATTCTTTTATTTCAAGTAATAATAACACCTCCCAGAGTGATAAATACATGGATCAGCCTCCAGTAGAGACATCAGACTGCTCATGGATTAGAACCTAGGGCCTGAAACCTTCATCTGCCCTGGTCTGAGTCCTTCTCCACTGAGAAAACACCTCCTCTCATACGTACAAGTTCTGGTTCTTCTATTTCAGGATAAAATCATCTCACACATTGATAAATAAGCAGGAACCAAACAAGCTCAGGAATTGAACCGCCCTCTTCATTGTCAATAGCCAGAGTCCTCCACCTCTGAGCTATATGCTCTTCTCCTGCATAAAGCTTTTGATTCTTTTATTTCAAGTAATAACAACTCCCAGAGTGATAAATAAAGGGATCAGCCACCAGTAGAGACATCAGTCTGCTCATGGTTTCAAACCTAGGGCCTCAAACTTCCATGGGCCTCAATCCTTCATCTGCCCTGCTCTGAGCCCTTTTGCTCTGAGCCCTTTTCCACTGAGCTTTCACCTCCGCTCCCACATAGAGGTTCTGGTTCTTCTATTTCAGGATAAAATAATCTCACACATTGATAAATAAGCAGGAACCAAAAAAACTCAGGAACTGAACCCTGCTCTTCATGGTCAATAGCCAGAGTCCTCCACATCTGAGCTATCTGCTCTTCTCCTACATAAAGCTTTTGATTCTTTTATTTTACGCAATAATAACACCTCCCAGAGTGATAAATAAGTGGATCAGCCACCAGTAGAGACATCAGGCTGCTCAGAGATTAGAACCTAGGGCATCAAACCTTCATCTGCCCTTGTCTGAGTCCTTCTCCACTGAGATAACACCTCCTCTCGTACATAGAGGTTCTGGTTCCTCTATTTCAGAATAAAATCATCTCACAAATTGATAAATAAGTAGGGACCAAACAAGCACAGGAATTGAACCCTGCTCTTCATGGTTAATAGCCAGGGACCTCCAAATCTGAGCTATCTGCTCTTCTCCTACATAAAGCTTTTGAATCTTTTATTTTACGCAATAATAACACCTCCCAGAGTGATAAATAAACAGATCAGCCACCAGCAGAGACATCAGTCTGCTCAGGGATTAGAACCTAGGTCCTCAAACCTTGATCTGCCCTGGTCTGAGGCCTTATCCACTGAGCTATCACCTCCTTGTAAAATCTAGAGGTTCTGGTTCTTCTATTTCAGGATAAAACCATCTCACACATTGATAAATAAGCAAGAACCAAACAAGCACAGGAATTGAACCCTGCTCTTCATGGTCAATAGCTAGAGTCCTCCACCTTTGAGCTATCTGCTCTTACCCTGCATAAAGCTTTTGATTATTTTATTTCAAGTAATAATAACACCTCCCAGAGTGATAAATAATCGGATCAGCCAGCTCATGGATTAGAACCTAGGGCCCCAAACCTTCATCTACCCTGGTCTGAGTCCTTCTTTACTGAGCTATCACCTCCTCTCATACATAGAGGTTCTGGTTCTTCTATTTCAGAATAAAATCATCTCACAAATTGATAACTAAGCAGGAACCAAACAAGTTCAGAAATTGAACCCTGCTCTTCATAGTCAATAGAGTCTTCCACCTCTGAGCTATCTGCTCTTCTCAGCCACCAGTAGAGACATCAGGCTGCTCATGGATTAGAACCTAGGGCCTCAAACCTTCATCTACCCTGGTCTGAGTCCTTCTTTACTGAGCTATCACCTCCCCTCATACATAGAGGTTCTGGTTCTTCTATTTCAGGATAAAATCATCTCACACATTAATAATATATATAACGATAAATAACCAGGAACCAAAAAAATCTCAGGAATTGAACCCTGCTCTGCAGAGGTCCTTCACCTCTGAGCTATCTGCTCTTCTCCTGCATAAAGCTTGATTCTTTTATTTCAAGTAATAATGAGACCACTCCCCTCATTAAGGAATGAATGAAGCCACACCCCCTCATTGAGGGCTGTATGAAGCCACGCCCCCTCATTGAGGGCTGTACGAAGCCACGCCCCCTCATTGAGGGCTGTACGAAGCCACGCCCCCTTGAGGGATGGATAGGAGATACATTGTAACAGTTACAACTTTGAATAGGCAAATGAATCATTTATTGCTGCAGATCTGCATGTTACACCCCAAAGAGGGACAAATGAGAACATCTAGGGAGGGGGGGACATGGACTCAAAAGAGGGACAGTCCCTCAAAATAAGGGACACTTGGGAGGTATGCACACTATAGGTGTGGTTGGGAGTCGAGAGGAAATGCACCATGCAATACGTGTAAGGAACCTCTGGGAGGCAGCAGACCTGCATTTCTTACAGGAGGCACCCGAGGCTGATGCTACTTTCTCCTTGCCAGGGATGGTCCTAGTTAACAGGAGCATTGCACTAACCTCACTCCCCAAGCCCCCTCCTCACCTAGAGATACTCACCTTTTCCTAGCAGAGCTCCATCTGATGGGGGACAGGAAACTAACCTCACCTAACCACTCACACCATCAGTGACCCTGCATTAGAGATACTCACCTTTTCCTAGCAGAGCTCCATCTGATGGGGGACAGGAAACTAACCTCACCTAACAACTCATACTATCAGTGATCCCTGCATTAGAGAAATACTCATCTTTTCCTAGCAGAGCTCCATCTGATTGGGGACAGGAAACTACTGCACCTCCCCCTCACACCATCAGTGACCCTGCATTAGAGAGATACTCACCTTTTCCTAGCAGAGCTTCATCTGATGGGGGACAGGAAACTAACCTCACCTTCCATCTGATGGGAGACAGGAAACTAACCTCACCTAACCACTCACACTATCAGTCAGCCCTGCATTAGAGAGATACTCACCTCTTCCTTGCAGAGCTCCATCTGATGGGGGACAGGAAACTACTGCACCTCACACCACCCCAGGTTGGGGCTGCCGCTGTGGAACAAACCCGATCCCAGGGCTTATGAAGCTGGTGGAGCAGCATGGCGGCCTCCTATGTAACTATTGTAGTGTGTAACGTTGCTATTTATAGCGCAGGATGAGGCTATTTATAGCGCGAGGTGGATATAAACACGGACGTCGTATTGTTATCATTCCTTCTTCCTGAATTCCGGCCACTTATATAAACGTTACTGTAACTCATCATAACTATGATCAGACCCCGACAGAGGCCCCCGGCCCCCCGGAAAGGCCTCTCATGCTTTACTGGACTCAGGGCAGGTAAAGCAGAACAAAACCCGAGTCTATCTTATATGTTCCACACACCCTGTCAGTGGCGTTGCTAGGGCTGGTGTCACCCGGGGCGGTAGGAAATGGTGTCACCCCCCCCCCCCCCCAAAGAAAAAAAATTTTTGTATGTTGAAAGAACTCAATGGCAGAGAAAAGGAGCACACCGATTACAGACAGCTGGAGGAGAAAAGGGGCGGGCCAGACAGGCAGCAACCAATAGGAGTCGGGGCAGGGCCAGACATCGCACCTGAACAAAAGCGGGGCGCGCGCCTATTATAATCAATGTATGATAGCAGAGGCGCTTATGCGTTGTGCAGTACCTCACTAGCACACATACATCGGCCTGCACGCTCCCTTTATGTCCATTAAAAACACCCATCTCCCGCCAGGTAACGCGCCCACCATGCAACACCACCACACACGCCACTGAGCAGTTACAGCTATAAATCCCAGAATAAACAGGAACAGCGTGCGCTCACCCCAGCAACACCACACACGCCCTCACCTGTTTCTGGCGACGAATACCGCGCGCGCTCTCAGCAACAGCGAACAAAAGCTCCCACCTCGTCCACGTGACCTGCTGTGCGCGCACACCATTGGTCCACAGATTCTGGACAGGCACCAGCAGCCGCTCCGCCTCCTGCCAAATGGCGCTCGAGCGCTGTGGGCAGGGCCGGATTAAGAGCATCCCGGGCCTGGTGCTGTAGATTTTGACGGGCCTATTTATCGAAGTATATAAAATGAAAACACAAAGCAATTTTGTTTAAGACAACAGCAAGAGTGAGTGGAGAAGAAGTAGATCCAGCAAAGGATACACTTAAAGTGGACCAACACCCAGCTCCCTCCCCACGGGGCATCCGCAATCGGGATGCCCTGCTGTGTGAAACCCCCCCAGGACGCCCAATCATCCAATCAGCACATATTAATGCACGGCATAAAGTGCTGTTTGTATGAGAGCTCTGGCAAAGGGGAGTGGGAGGAGGCACATCCTGGTTACCCTGTAAACGGTAGAGCTCTCCTTCCCCCAGCCTCAGCTACAGAGAGGCTGGGGATACAGCTGTGGCAGGTGAGTGTGGCAATATTGGGAGGCTCACACAACCACCAGCCCTGGACTTTGAAAGACTCTAGAGAGGCCCAATTAAATGACCTTTGGGCACCCCAAGTTGGGATGCCCAAAGGGCATTTAATCGGGCCTCACTTGAGTCTTTCAAACTCCAGGGCCGGTGGTTGGTAAACAGTGTTAAACTCCCCACACACAGTGTTAAGCCCCCCCCCCCCCCGTGCAGACTTACCAGGGATCAACGGTGCCAGCCATCAGTCTCCTACTAGCTGGCCTGACAGCCAGCGTGCACTTGCAGTGGCGCCCCCCTCCAAAACTTCAACATGTAGCGGCGCGCTGCTCCTCGTCAGAGGAGGCAGTAGACAGGGGCGGACTGGGGCTAAAAAACGGCCCGGGACTTTTTGGGGCACAGCGGCCCAGTTGTACTGTTCCTGGCCCAGTATTGTATCTTAATGTCACATTATATATACACCTTATTTTTTCAATCCATAACACAAACCCAGGGTTTAGAGGACACAAATTAGAAAGAAAATATTCTGAACCAAATGGTGTGCTAAAATCCCCCCATTTATAGACAGCGTGCAGAATCCCTCCATTACAGCGAGTGAGGGGTATCCCACAGGCCATGTTGCAGCATCTCCCATTACAGCCAGTGGGGGTATCCCTCAATACAGCCAGTGGGGGCATCCCTCAGTACAGCCAGAGGGGGCATCCCTCAGTACAGCCAGTGGGGGCATCCCTCAGTACAGCCAGTGGGGGCATCCCTCAGTACAGCCAGTGGGGGCATCCCTCAGTACAGCCAGTGGGGGCATCCCTCAGTACAGCCAGAGGGGGCATCCCTCAGTACAACCAGTGGGGGCATCCCTCAGTACAACCAGTGGGGGCATCCCTCAGTACAACCAGTGGGGGCATCCCTCAGTACAACCAGTGGGGGCATCCCTCAGTACAACCAGTGGGGGCATCCCTCAGTACAACCAGTGGGGGCATCCCTCAGTACAGCCAGTGGGGGCATCCCTCAGTACAGCCAGTGGGGGCATCCCTCAGTACAGCCAGTGGGGGCATCCCTCAGTACAGCCAGTGGGGGCATCCCTCAGTACAACCCCCAATGGACGCCGCCCATAGACGCCCACTGAGCAGCGCACAACAACCAGGAAGTTCAGGTAAGTGTGTGTGTGTTTGTGTGGCGGCCGGAGAACAGCAGTGCCTGGCAGACCAGCCGCCATCCACCTTCCCACATTATGCATAACTCCTAACTTATGAAGATGGCAAAGAGGGACAATTATTTTGTAATTAAGCCACACCCCTGCGCACCAAATTTCCCACCCATTGAAACAAACTCACATCCATGTGGGGCGTAAGCTAGGGAGGGGTATTTATGTATGCAGGTCGGCCTCTGGGGAGGGTGATAAGGGGGAAGTACAGATTGGAGGCTCGGTGAGGATGTGGGTTGGCAGTTGCGGGTAAGTAGGGTGGTATGTGTGTTGGGCCAGCTGCAATCAGCCTAAGAGTAGCATGCCTGCACACATAGCTGTACCTCACAAGCATTGTGTACAACAATGAATGAGGGCTGGGGCATTCTAGTGCATCATACCCATTTGTCAGGTACTTGGCGAGCACAATGGAGTCTCCGAGCCAGTTGGCAGCATGCAGCCTCACTAGCCCAGCCCAGCAGTAGCCAGCCATGATAACCCAGGCCAGCAGAACCAGCCCAGTGCAAAACAACAATTCCTGAATCGGGGTCAGCCGGCCCTCGAGTCACAGCAAAACCCAGAATTTTGACTATACCTAGTTTTGGTCCTTGCTCCTGGGGCACCCCAGTTGTTGAAGCCCTGCTCTGTAAAACCACCCCAGGTCGCATGAACTAACTCACCTTTCCTTGGTCCTACAACACATGTGCCACCTAATCAGCATGCTTGAGTGCGATGGATCGAGCTTGTCTAAGCTCATCTAAGAAGTCTAGCCGAGCTCGCCGGTGGTCGCATCCTCTCTACCCTCTAACAGGGAGTGTGTTCGTACCAGCCATTTACAAATGCCTGACGCTGGCATGCGCCCAAATAAAGGAATAGCAGGAAAGCAGCACTATTTGCGCATGCGGCGTTGGACCGGGGGAGAAGTATACTAGGGGCCCTGGGGGTTTCACACAGGGCATCCCAATTCTGGGTGCTCTGAGGGAAGAGAGAATGGCCTGTTGGTTTCGGTCCACTTTAAAATTAACTCTTGCAAAACGGTCCTGGAATCTGAAAGATACCAGGGCTGGTCACTGGTCTTCCCCCCAGAGCATCCCAAATCAGGATGCACCACTGTGTAAAACCGGGGTGATGCAACACTCACCTACTTTCGGGCTTCCTAGCCAATGTAAACACAGCGCCCACACAATTACAAGAGCCGTTGGCCAGTCATTTATTATGCATGCAAACGGCTCTGATTGGACGAGCCCCTTAGGACGGGTAACAGGTGCGTTGTTCTGGGGGGGGTTTCACACAGAAGGGCATCCCAAATTGGGATGCCTCTAGAGTACATTAAAAAAATGGGATAGTTACAATCCTGGGTTTTATCCTGTTTTAAACACACACTTGTTAGAGGCTTACTGTGAAGCTATGATATTTTTTATATGTTTTGTTCCCATAGAAATTGTAAAAAATATTATACAATCACTGTACATAGGATAATCCCTTTTGTTTGAAGCAGCAGGGTGGGTAACCCCCTTTGTTCTTTAAAGACTGGTTTTCTGGGTGTGAGTTTCAGGTGTGCATTTGCATGCAAATTAAGCTGGCTACCTCTGATAAAGATAGGGATGGGCCAGAGCATCACTGTGAGTTTTGCCTGGGCCAATCACAGACGACCTGCAGATTTCAAAATGGAACAAAGGGTCCACCTGATAAAAACAGTAGGACTGGAGAGAGATTTTTTTCTTTTGGAGGGCAGCTGGAGAAAACATGTGCTGGGCCTGACCAGATGGACGATGATGGGACTTTGCCTTGGGTAGATGGACCTGCATTGTGAAGCCAAGTACAGCAGCCATCTTGTTTGGACGTGGTCTGCTGATTATCTGCGTGGAGCAATATATATACAGATGAGTAATCCGTTTAAATATATATATATGCTTTTGCCCTGTTAGGCTTTCTATGTTGTAACACAGGTTGTAGTATTTTTGTTTTGTACATTTTGCAAGGTATATAAAATAACTTTAAAGTGCATAATCTTCCTTGGAGATTACTGGCAATTGAACTTATTAGACAAACGAGGCGTAACTTTTGGAGATATACATGTATTTGAGCTCTTAAGTTTCCTTATATATTTGAGGGCTGCAAATATATTTTTGTAAATTTTAGATAAATTACGCCCAAGCAAGACAATTGGGGGCTCGTGCCGTTATCTGCACTAATTTCCAACTGAAACCGTGCACAAATATTAGAGTTATTTTTTTTTGTGTTATACCTTTGTTGAGTAGAAAATGTTTCACAAGCTGTTTAAGAAGGCTGGGGTTAAGCATACTTCACAATGGGAAATTGAGGATTGTAATGTCCCAAGCTGGGTTAATCAGAGTCCATGGGTGTCCATTGCTAAAGAGTTTGGTAAATATGCTCCCCCTAGTGTTAGTTTGGGTGAGGGTAGCATACATAGCCGTTTAGCTAAATTTAGTTTTAAACGTTTCCATCTCGATAAGCAAGCTAGAGTTGCAGTGGCAGAGATGGGGTGGCTACTATTAGAAGTTTTTCATGCCGAGATGGCGGAAAAACTCAAAGCTGATGAGGAAGTTGTATCTTTGAGAGATCAACTTGCAGTAGCTGTAGAATGCCTCCAACACACTGCAAATGAGTTTTCTGAGCTGGAAAATAAGTACAAAGCTTTGTCTGTAGCCAGTAATACTTCCCAGAGTAGTGAAAGGAAGTCAGGCTCTAAGGTTAGGTCAAGCAAAGTTGTTGTATCTAGCTCAGTTGATGAGGTCAGAAATATAGTGAGCCAGCCTGCAGCAAGCCAGATGGTTAAGCAGCCATTGCTTAAGCCTAAGACCCCCTCACGTGCACTGAGTGGGCCTCCACTTGAGAAGGTGCAGTCTGCACCTATTGAAAAGCCCGAGAATGACTTGGTGAAAAGGAAATGGAAAATTCCTCGCAAGATTCTCTGGGTGGATTTATTGAAATCAGGGGTTCCAAAGCAAGAGATAGATGGGATCCCTTATGAGGAGTTGTGGAACAAATGGAAGAGGGTAACTGGACATAGAATCATATGTTTTACCTGCAAGAAACGTGGGCATTTGTCCAGTAATTGTAATACTGCACATAGTGATGTGGGACGGAGGCGCACATGTGTTGCACACCCCACAACTTCCAAACGTGATATTGATACATATTCTGTCAGATTTAATTCTCGTTTTGGATTGAGTGCAGTTAGGCAGCAAAAGTTGCCTTATAATGAAATAAGAGCTAAGGCAATATCAGAAAATGTTCCTGATCTGAATGCTTTGTAAAGGACAGGTAATTCCGCTGTATTTATCTTTGTTTCCGCAGCCGTTTCCATTGAGGTGATGAGTCCCAGCCCGACCAGATGGGCAAGAAAATGGCGTCAAGCAACGGTTGACTGGATGATGCGGTGGAACTTTGAAAATTCGAATTACAGCGGCGGGGACATTTGAAAGACTTACTGACTTTGCCTGGGGCCCTGATACGAGTTAAGGACTTGGATTTGGTGACTTTTTCCAGAAGTTTTTTCCAAAATGTTTTTTTTTATGCTGGTTTTTTCAGTCACCAGAAGCTGAAAGGGACATTGGTCAGACTGATTGTTGCCAATTTTTAAGATTTCATAGGGAACAACTGGGTGGATTGTGAAGCTATGATATTTTTTATATGTTTTGTTCCCATAGAAATTGTAAAAAATATTATACAATCACTGTACATAGGATAATCCCTTTTGTTTGAAGCAGCAGGGTGGGTAACCCCCTTTGTTCTTTAAAGACTGGTTTTCTGGGTGTGAGTTTCAGGTGTGCATTTGCATGCAAATTAAGCTGGCTACCTCTGATAAAGATAGGGATGGGCCAGAGCATCACTGTGAGTTTTGCCTGGGCCAATCACAGACGACCTGCAGATTTCAAAATGGAACAAAGGGTCCACCTGATAAAAACAGTAGGCTGGAGAGAGATGAGCGATTTTCTTTTTGGAGGGCAGCTGGAGAAGAGTTCTGCTGATGCGCCTGACCAGACGGACGATGATGGGACTTTGCCTTGGGTAGATGGACCTGCGTTGTGAAGCCAAGTACAGCAGCCATCTTGTTTGGACGTGGTCTGCTGAATTTCTGCGTGGAGCAATTAAAACAGATGAGTAATCCGTTTTAATATATATATGCTTTTGCCCTGTTAGGCTTTCTATGTTGTAACACAGATTTTTTGTTGTGTACATTTTGCAAGGTATATAAAATAACTTTAAAGTGCATCATCTTCCTTGGAGATTACTGGCAATTGAACTTATTAGACAAACGGGGTGTAATTTTCAGAGATATACATGTATTTGAGCTCTTAAGTTCCCTTATATATATTTGAGGGCTGCAAATATATTTAGTAAATTTTAGATAAATTACGCCCAAGCAAGACACTTACCTTAACCTCCCAAGCAAGCAGACACAGCCATTGTTGAAAGAGTGTGCAATCCGGTGGTCACG
This sequence comes from Gastrophryne carolinensis, assembly GCA_027917425.1. Classification (NCBI taxonomy): domain Eukaryota; kingdom Metazoa; phylum Chordata; class Amphibia; order Anura; family Microhylidae; genus Gastrophryne; species Gastrophryne carolinensis. The sequence continues at coordinate 6,870,261 of CM051241.1, forward strand.
CTTTCTGGTGGCCGTTTGTACGATGGGGCGGGAGATTAGAAAGCCCTCAGCCTGTGCTGCCTCATTCATTGGTGGATCAGCGGCTGGGACCACGCCCCTCAACTCTCACAGCTAGCCGGCTCCTGCATGCTAAAGAGACAGGCTGCGGCGGATGACAGCACGGGCAGGCGGGGGAGCACGTGTGCGCGTTCTGGGGGTGGGATCTTATAGAAACAAAAGCGCCCAGCACACAGCGCCAGTTTGATTCTGCGGCTTTCTGCGGTCCTGTGATCGTCCGCTTCTCTAGCTGAGCTGCACCCTTCTAGAAGGGGCGGGACAGTGGCACCCCCTGGCAGTAGACCAGCAGGGGAATGGGGGCGGGGACTACACAAATCGGCGCGCCGCTCCGCTCAGCCAATGCTGCGGCGGCAGCGACAGATGGGGGTGGGATGTAGGGCCCCACTGAGCCACCAATGAAAAAAAAATGACAGGTGCGCGGACGCCTGGTAGAGCTGCGCCCCAGGGAGCTGGTGGTGCGCTTGCAGGCTGCTGGGCCTGTTTTAACGTAGGGGCCTGGAGCGGCAGCTCCGTCCGCCCCTACGTTAATCCGGCCCTGGCTGTGGGAGAGATGCGTAGGTGTCGCCGTGAGGGCATAGCATCCCCACAACTGACTGCTCTGTGCCACAGGCTGGCAATAATTGAGGTGACATAATGCTATAGTGCGGTGTCACCCTCTAGGTCTGGTGTCACCCGGGGCGGTCCGCCCCCCCGCCCCCGGGTCGCTACGCCACTGCACCCTGTACATACAGATTGCTCACATTAATCCAGACCCTCACCCTGAATAAGAGCCTATCTTATATGTTCCACACACCCTGTACATACAGATTGCTCACATTAATCCAGACCCTCACCCTGAATAAGAGCCTATCTTATATGTTTCCCACACCCTGTACATACAGATTGCTCACATTAATCCAGACCCTCACCCTGAATAAGAGCCTATCTTATATGTTTCCCACACCCTGTACATACAGATTGCTCACATTAATCCAGACCATCACCCTGAATAAGAGCCTATCTTATATGTTTCCCACACCCTGTACATACAGATTGCCCACATTAATCCGGACCTTCACCCTGAATAAGAGCCTATCTTATATGTTTCCCACACCCTGTACATACAGATTGCCCACATTAATCCGGGCCCTCACCCTGAATAAGAGCCTATCTTATATGTTTCCCCCCTGTACATACAGATTGCCCACATTAATCCGGGCCCTCACCCTGAATAAGAGCCTATCTTATATGTTTCCCCCCTGTACATACAGATTGCCCACATTAATCCGGGCCCTCACCCTGAATAAGAGCCTATCTTATATGTTTCCCCCCTGTACATACAGATTGCCCACATTAATCCGGGCCCTCACCCTGAATAAGAGCCTATCTTATATGTTTCCCCCCTGTACATACAGATTGCCCACATTAATCCGGGCCCTCACCCTGAATAAGAGCCTATCTTATATGTTTCCCACACCCTGTACATACAGATTGCCCACATTAAAAATCATCCTACCTGCATCTACTGCATGTTATGAGCCTTTAAACATCCAAGATGGCGGCTTATGGAACATCAGGCAGCCTGCAAACAGGAAGTGTCTCCTGACTGTGCTGCTCTGCATTCTGGGATTGCTGACCTTTTATATATATCATCTTCCGTAGCGCTGTACAAGGTGTGATTACAGACAAGGTAAAACATATAGTACAGAGAACAATACAAATAAGATGCCACGAGGTTTAAACCAAGTGTTGGGAGCACAGGAGACAATAGGAAGGAGAGCCGCGCCCCTGCGAGCTTACAGTCTATAGGATGGGGGTGGGGACAAAGGGGGCGGGGTCACAAGTGGTAGGAGCTTGAGTTGGGCTGCATGTGCCGTATGAAGGTTATGGGAATTGCTTAAGCCAGGCCATAGGCTTGTCTGAAGAAGTGAGTTTTGAAGGCTTGGAGTGATGGTTTTGTTCCACTTTAAAGTGATTGGCAAGTCAAGAAATAAATATTCAGCGAGTGCCTCCAGCTCCTGCTATTTAGTGAGTAAATCACTTCCTCATTCAGCTTTCAGTCCCCGCCCCCCTCACCTGGTCCTTCTATGAACCTTCAGCGGGCCAAGAACTAAAACACTCCCCACACGTCCTGATTGGCTGCCTTTCTCCACCCTCCTCCCTGGTCACACTATGTGCTGGCAGGCTGGAGACGCTCTTAGCCTGCAGCATTTCTCAGCCCCCTTTTCTGGTCACACTATGTGCTGGCAGGCTGGAGACGCTCTTAGCCTGCAGCATTTCTCAGCCCCCTTTTCTGGTCACACTATGTGCTGGCAGGCTGGAGACGCTCTTAGCCTGCAGCATTTCTCAGCCCCCTTATCTGGTCACAATATGTGCTGGCAAGCTGGAGACGCTCTTAGCCTGCAGCATCTCTCACCCCCTTTTCTGGTCACACTATGTGCTGGCAGGCTGGAGACGCTCTTAGCCTGCAGCATCTCTCGCCCCCTTTTTCTGGTCAAGCCATGTGCTGGCAGGCTGGAGACGCTCTTAGCCAGCAGCATCTCTCTCCCCCTTTTTCTGGTCACACTATGTGCTGGCAGGCTGGAGACGCTCTTAGCCAGCAGCATCTCTCTCCTCCTTTTTCTGGTCACACTATGTGCTGGCAGGCCGGAAACGCACTTAGCCTGCAGCATCTCTCTCCCCCTTTTTCTGGTCACACTATGTGCTGGCAGGCTGGAGACGCTCTTAGCCTGCAGCATCTCTCGCCCCCTTTTTCTGGTCACGCCATGTGCTGGCAGGCTGGAGACGCTCTTAGCCTGCAGCATCACTCAGCCCCCTTTTCTGGTCACATTATGTGCTGGCAGGCTGGAGACGCTCTTATCCTGCAGCATCTCTCGCCCCCTTTGTCTGGTCACACTATGTGCTGGCAGGCTGGAGACGCTCTTAGCCCGCAGCATCTCTCACCCCCTTTTTCTGGTCACACTATGTGCTGGCAGGCTGGAGACGCTCTTAGCCTGCAGCATCTCTCGCCCCCTTTTTCTGGTCACAATATGTGCTGGCAGGCTGGAGACGCTCTTAGCCTGCAGCATCACTCAGCCCCCTTTTCTGGTCACATTATGTGCTGGCAGGCTGGTGACGCTCTTATCCTGCAGCATCTCTCACCCCCTTTTTCTGGTCACGCCATGTGCTGGCAGGCTGGAGACGCTCTAAGCCTGCAGCATCTATTACCCCCTTTTTCTGGTCACACTATGTGCTGGCAGGCTGGAGACGCTCTTATCCTGCAGCATCTCTCTCCCCCTTTTTCTGGTCACACTATGTGCGGGCAGGCCGGAGATGCTTTTAGCCTGCAGCATCTTTCAGCCCCTTTTTCTGGTCACACTATGTGCTGGCTGGCTGGAGACGCTCTTAGCTTGCAGCATCTCTGCAGCATCTCTCTCTCCCTTTTCTGGTCACAATATGTGCTGGCAGGCTGGAGACGCTCTTAGCCTGCAGCATCTCTCTCCCCCTTTTCTGGTCACACAATGTGCTGGCAGTAATAATGAGAGGCACAACAATGCGCTTATTTTTTACTATAATATAAGTAAAGCGCACATCACATGGATGTGGCCACGCCCACTGTTTCTCCTCATTTTTTTCTCCAATGCTTTAATACTTTTACTGATAACTTAGGAAACAGATTGAATTTTGGGACAGCGCAAAGTGTAGCCCGAGACAATCGGACAACGATGGGGCGCGCGCCTTTATTATAACTTTAATGACTCGCTGGCTGTATGCGAGGATCTGCAGTCGGGTTGGCTGGCGGGGTGGTCACGTGACCTCAATGCGTAAAAATATTCTATTTTTATGTTTTGGGATTTGTTTTTTTATGTTGTGATGGTTTTGTCCATCCCGGCTGTCAGCATAACAGAGATGGACGGCCATCGAGGGGGGGGGCGCTCTTCTCTGCGATAACAGCAGAAGATTGCGCAACTCATAAAACTCACAAACACGGCTTCCCTTATAAGGGTCTGATGCTGCGCCGATCGAAAATACCGGCCAGAAATAATCAGATAGTTCAGCGGGAGGACAGGAGAACGCCGCACAGCCACGCTCATGAGGGCGCTATTCTGACATTGCTCTATAGGGGGCACCAATCAGCAGAGGAGTGCTGGCCTGGCCACAGGGGTTATTACACAGCCATGGGTGTCACTAGGGGCAGACGGGGGTTAAAAAACAGCCCGGGACTTAATTGGTCACACCGACAATTCTGAAGGGTGTCCGGCCCCATATAATACACCCCCATAACAAGCATTGCGTCAGAACATCTCCACCAAATCACCCCATAACAAGCAGTGCAGCAGAGAATCCCCCCAAATCACCCCATAACAAGCAGTGCAGCAGAGCATCCCCCCAAATCACCCCATAACAAGCAGTGCAGCAGAGCCTCCCCCCAAATCACCCCATAACAATCAGTGCATCCCCCAAATCACCCCATAACAAGCAGTGCAGCAGAGAATCCCCTCAAATCACCCCATAACAAGCAGTACAGCAGAGCATCCCCCCAAATCACCCTATAACAAGCAGTGCTGCAGAGCATCCCCCCAAATCACCCCATAACAAGCAGTGCAGCAGAGTATCCCCCCAAATCACCCCATAACAATCAGTGCATCCCCCAAATCACCCCATAACAAGCAGTGCAGCAGAGAATCCCCCCAAATCACCCCATAACAAGCAGTGCAGCAGAGAATCCCCCCAAATCACCCCATAACAAGCAGTGCAGCAGAGAATCCCCTCAAATCACCCCATAACAAGCAGTACAGCAGAGCATCCCCCCAAATCACCCTATAACAAGCAGTGCTGCAGAGCATCCCCCCAAATCACCCCATAACAAGCAGTGCAGCAGAGTATCCCCCCAAATCACCCCATAACAAGCAGTGCAGCAGAGTATCCCCCCAAATCACCCCATAACAATCAGTGCATCCCCCAAATCACCCCATAACAAGCAGTGCAGCAGAGAATCCCCCCAAATCACCCCATAACAAGCAGTGCAGCAGAGAATCCCCTCAAATCACCCCATAACAAGCAGTACAGCAGAGCATCCCCCCAAATCACCCCATAACAAGCAGTGCTGCAGAGAATCCCCCCAAATCACCCCATAACAAGCTGCTTGTTATGGGGTGATTTGGGGGAATGCTCTGCTGCACAGCTTGTTATGGGGTGATTTTGGGGGATGCTTTGCTGCACTGCTTGTTATGGGGTGATTTGGGGGGATGCTTTGCTGTACTGCTTGTTATGGGGTGATTTGGGGGGGATGCTCTGCTGCACTGCTTGTTATGGGGTGATTTGGGGGGATTCTCGGCTGCACTGCTTGTTATGGAGTGATTTGGGGGGATTCTCGGCTGCACTGCTTGTTATGGGGTGATTTGGGGGGATGCTTTGCTGTACTGCTTGTTATGGGGTGATTTGGGGGGGATGCTCTGCTGCACTGCTTGTTATGGGGTGATTTGGGGGGATTCTCGGCTGCACTGCTTGTTATGGAGTGATTTGGGGGGATGCTTTGCTGTACTGCTTGTTATGGGGTGATTTGGGGGGGTTGCTCTGCTGCACTGCTTGTTATGGGGTGATTTGGGGGGATGCTCTGCTGTACTGCTTGTTATGGGGTGATTTGGGGGGATGCTCTGCTGCACTGCTTGTTATGGGGTGATTTGGGGGGATGCTCTGCTGTACTGCTTGTTATGGGGTGATTTGGGGGGATGCTTTGCTGTACTGCTTGTTATGGGGTGATTTGGGGGGATGCTTTGCTGTACTGCTTGTTATGGGGTGATTTGGGGGGAGGCTCTGCTGCACTTCTTGTTATGGGGTGATTTGGGGGGGATGCTCTGCTGTACTGCTTGTTATGGGGTGATTTCGGGGGATGCTCTGCTGCACTGCTTCTTATGGGGTGATTTGGGGGGGATGCTCTGCTGCACCGCTTGTTATGGGGTGATTTGGGGGGGATTCTCTGCTGCACTGCTTGTTATGGGGTGATTTGGGGGGATGCTCTGCCGCACTGCTTGTTATGGGGTGATTTGGGGGGAGGCTCTGCTGCACTGCTTGTTATGGGGTGATTTGGGGGTTTGCTCTGCTGCACTGCTTGTTATGGGGTGATTTGGGGGGATTCTCTGCTGCACTGCTTGTTATGGGGTGATTTGGGGGGGATTATCTGCTGCACTGCTTGTTATGGGGTGATTTGGGGGTTTGCTCTGCTGCACTGCTTGTTATGGGGTGATTTGGGGGGATTCTCTGCTGCACTGCTTGTTATGGGGTGATTTGGGGGGGATTATCTGCTGCACTGCTTGTTATGGGGTTATTGGGGGGATGCTCTGCTGCACTGCTTGTTATGGGGTGATTTGGGGAGATTCTCTGCTGCACTGCTTGATATGGGGTGATTTGGGGGGATGATCTGCTGCACTGCTTGTTATGGGGTGATTTGGGGAGATTCTCTGCTGCACTGCTTGTTATGGGGTGATTTGGGGAGATTCTCTGCTGCACTGCTTTTTATGGGGTGATTTGGGGGGATGCTCTGCTGCACTGCTTGTTATGGGGTGATTTGGGGAGATTCTCTGCTGCACTGCTTGTTATGGGGGGATTTGGGGGGATGATCTGCTGCACTGCTTGTTATGGGGTGATTTGGGGAGATTCTCTGCTGCACTGCTTGATATGGGGTGATTTGGGGGGATTCTCTGCTGCACTGCTTGTTATGGGGTGATTTGGGGAGATTCTCTGCAGCACTGCTTGTTATGGGGTGATTTGGGGAGATTCTCTGCTGCACTGCTTGTTATGGGGTGATTTGGGGGGATTCTCTGCAGCACTGCTTGTTATGGGGTGATTTGGGGGGATTCTCTGCAGCACTGCTTGTTATGGGGTGATTTGGGGGGGATTCTCTGCTGCACTGCTTGTTATGGGGTGATTTGGGGGGATTCTCTGCTGCACTGCTTGTTATGGGGTGATTTGGGGAGATTCCCTGCTGCACTGCTTGGTATGGGGTGATTTGGGGGGGATGCTCTGCTGCACTGCTTGTTATGGGGTGATTTGGGGGGGATTCTCTGCTGCACTGCTTGTTATGGGGTGATTTGGGGGGATGCTCTGCTGCACTGCTTGTTATGGGGTGATTTAGGGGGATGCTTTGCTGCACTGCTTGTTATGGGGTGATTTGGGGAGATTCTCTGCTGCACTGCTTGTTCTGGGGTGATTTGGGGGGATTCTCTGCAGCACTGCTTGTTATGGGGTGATTTGGGGGGATGCTCTGCTGCACTGCTCGTTATGGGGTGATTTGGGGGGATTCTCTGCAGCACTGCTTGTTATGGGGTGATTTGGGGAGATTCTCTGCTGCACTGCTTGTTATGGGGTGATTTGGGGGGATTCTCTGCTGCACTGCTTGTTATGGGGTGATTTAGGGGGATGATTTGCTGTACTGCTTGTTATGGGGTGATTTGGGGGGGTTGCTCTGCTGCACTGCTTGTTATGGGGTGATTTGGGGGGATGCTCTGCTGCACTGCTTGTTATGGGGTGATTTGGGGGGGGGTTGCTCTGCTGCACTGCTTGTTATGGGGTGATTTGGGGGGATTCTCTGCAGCACTGCTTGTTATGGGGTGATTTCGGGGGATGCTCTGCTGCACTGCTTGTTATGGGTGGTTTGGGGGTTACTCTGCTGCACTGCTTGTTATGGGGTGATTTGGGAGGATTCTCTGCTGCACTGCTTGTTATGGGGTGATTTGGGGGGATTCTCTGCAGCACTGCTTGTTATGGGGTGATTTGGGGGGATTCTCTGCAGCACTGCTTGTTATGGGGTGATTTGGGGAGATTCTCTGCTGCACTGCTTGTTATGGGGTGATTTGGGGGGATTCTCTGCAGCACTGCTTGTTATGGGGTGATTTGGGGAGATTCTCTGCTGCACTGCTTGTTATGGGGTGATTTTGGGGGGGGGTGCTCTGCTGTACTGCTTGTTATGGGGTGATTTGGGGGGATGCTCTGCTGCACTGCTTGTTATGGGGTGATTTGGGGGGATACTCTGCTGCACTGCTTGTTATGGGGTGATTTGGGGGGGATACTCTGCTGCACTGCTTGTTATGGGGTGATTTCGAGGATTCACTGCTTGTTATGGGGTGATTTGGGGGGATTCTCTGTAGCACTGCTTGTTATGGGGTGATTTGGGGAGATTCTCTGCAGCACTGCTTGATATGGGGTGATTTGGGGGGATTCTCTGCAGCACTGCTTGTTATGGGGTGATTTGGGGAGATTCTCTGCTGCACTGCTTGTTATGGGGTGATTTGGGGGGATTCTCTGCAGCACTGCTTGTTATGGGGTGATTTGGGGGGATTCTCTGCAGCACTGCTTGTTATGGGGTGATTTGGGGAGATTCTCTGCTGCACTGCTTGTTATGGGGCGATTTGGGGGGATTCTCTGCTGCACTGCTTGTTATGGGGTGATTTGGGGGGATGCTCTGCTGCACTGCTTGTTATGGGGTGATTTGGGGGGATTCTTTGCTGCACTGCTTGTTATGGGGTGATTTGGGGGGGATACTCTGCTGCACTGCTTGTTATGGGGTGATTTCGGGGATTCACTGCTTGTTATGGGGTGATTTGGGGGGATTCTCTGCAGCACTGCTTGTTATGGGGTGATTTGGGGAGATTCTCTGCAGCACTGCTTGTTATGGGGTGATTTGGGGAGATTCTCTGCAGCACTGCTTGTTATGGGGTGATTTGGGGGGATTCTCTGCAGCACTTCTTGTTATGGGGTGATTTGGGGGGATTCTCTGCAGCACTGCTTGTTATGGGGTGATTTGGGGGGATTCTCTGCAGCACTGCTTGTTATGGGGTGATTTGGGGAGATTCTCTGCTGCACTGCTTGTTATGGGGTGATTTGGGGAGATTCTTTGCTGCACTGCTTGTTATGCAGGTAAAAGTATTATAATGAAATAATAGGAGAGAGAGAAGAACGAAAAGAGAGAAAGGGAGAAAGAAAGAAAAGTAAAAAAAGAGATAGAAAGAAGAAAGAAAAAGGAGGGAGAAAGAAAAAAAAACTGGAAAAGGAATGGAGAGAAGGTAAAAATGGATGAACATGTGAAGAAGCCTAAAAGAGGCAGATGGAAGGAAGGTGACAATCAAAAAAAAAGGCATGGAATAGGGAAACCGCATAAAATGAGGGGGAGGGGGATCCGAAAAGAGGTGAAAATGGAGGGATCATGAAATAAAAGAGATAGAGAAGGGAAAATTCAATAAGAAAGAAAAGAAGGTAAGTGAAATCTAAAGAAATGTGTGTAAGGATATATAAAATATATGGCCAGATAAAAATATGACCAAAACTATGGTTGTTAAACACATCTTGTCAATTAAAAGCATGCTAGTACATTTGCCTGGAGTTACCAACGGGAAGCCATTTACATATGACAGGACAGAAGAACAAGCCATTTTACAAGCTTGTGCTAAATAGGCCTTGTGGTGGCACCTCCCTATGTGGTAATTGACATCTACTTACTACAAAGCAGTGAATGAGACATTTGCTGCACACCTCTCTACCTCTCTTCAAAAGAAAATTAAAGCATAACTTTTACAATGGAACGCCCTTGACACACAATTGGCTGCATCCAGCATGCTGCCCGCCCCTATAACCAGTTTAAATATGAGAGAGATGGGCCCAGATGACATGACATGCCAGGGGATTGCTTCTAATAAGTAGGCTGTTATCATTACTTTCCGTGTACCCCTCACAGCAGGACAATATATGAGAGAGATGGGCACAGATGACATGACATGCCAGGGGATTGCTTCCAATAAGTAGGCTGTTATCATTACTTTCCGTGTACCCCTCACAGCAGGACATTATATGAGAGAGATGGGTACAGATGACATGACATACCAGGGGATTGCTTCTAATAAGTAGGCTGTTATCATTACTTTCCGTGTACCCCTCACAGCAGGACATTATATGAGAGAGATGGGCACAGATGACATGACATGCCAGGGGATTGCTTCTAATAAGTAGGCTGTTATCATTACTTTCCGTGCACCCCTCACAGCAGGACATTATATGAGAGAGATGGGCACAGATGGGATGACATGCCAGGGGATTGCTTCTAGTAAGTAGTTTGTTATCATCACTTTCCGTGTACCCCTCACAGCAGGACATTATATGAGAGAGATGGGCACAGATGACATGACAGGCCAGGGGATTGCTTCTAATAAGTAGGCTGTTATCATTACTTTCCGTGTACCCCTCACAGCAGGACGTTATATGAGAGAGATGGGCAAAGATGACATGACATGCCAGGGGATTGCTTCTAATAAGTAGGCTGTTATCATTACTTTCCGTGTACCCCTCACAGCAGGACATTATATGAGAGAGATGGGCAAAGATGACATGACATGCCAGGGGATTGCTTCTAATAAGTATGCTGTTATCATTACTTTCCGTGTACCCCTCACAGCAGGACATTATATGAGAGAGATGGGCACAGAGGACATGACATGCCAGGGTATTGCTTCTAATAAGTAGTTTGTTATCATCACTTTCCATGTACCCCTCACAGCAGGACATTATCTTCACAAAAGGTAACGGATTTCTGTTTATTTCTCCCTTTTATTTTATAAGCATCTTGCCGTATATTGTACGTCTGTTATTTTTATTGAACATCTTTGTTTTACATGCACTGCCCCTTATGGGTGAATTAAATCCTAAAGATTTATTAGGTGTTCTTCTGTGTGCTAACTCGCTAAACTTCAGGAGGGACATTGTATGTGTGCTAAATCTTGTGCCCTGTGTGCTTGCCTATCGCTACCAGTGCCGGTCTGGGGGTGTGAGATCACTTTACAATCAGTAAATCGGAGGGTGACTTTATTGCTGTATAGTCAGGCCTAGGACCTTATCGTGTGATTGGGTATATTAACTGCATAAGGTGAGATCTTAGCTTGAGATCTGTGTCTGGCTATTAGGGCCAGGTCCCAAAGACCGCGTGTATGTGTGTGTGTGTGTGTGTGTGTATAAACGATTGTTTGCAGTACGATCGAACCTCGAAACCTCCTTGATTCATGACAATGTGCAAAAAAGAAAAGAAGAAGAGCAATGAGGAGTATTTTGGACAAGAAAGGCCTGCTGATCCAGAGATGAAGGACAGGGACGCAGCGTGCCAGGGAGGCTTTCCAGGATTTGTTGGGCTGAGAGATGGATCAGATGAGCAGAGCGATGGACTCGGGGGGTTTGTTTAGTGTCAGTTAATTGGTCGCAGGTTTGCGTTACAGCAGATGATTTCCCGTAATGAAGAGCAGGCCCCAAATCCTGGCCCAGCTATGGAGGGTTTGTATCACAACAGGTGGAGGCCACTGCTGACAACAGACAAGACTCGCAGCTTTTAAAAGGGGAAAGAAGCAGCGCTATGGATGAAGATGGAGCATATATATATAATCTCAATAATAATAATAATAACAACAATAATAACAATAATACAAATAATAAGCTGTGTGGGTGAACAGGGCGCCATCCCATGAGACACAGTTCAGGCACAGCTCTCAGCTGGCTCAGCATCCTCATACCTCCCAACTGTCCCTGATTTGGAGGTAATGTCCCTCTTTGGAGTCCATGTCCCCCTGTCCCTTGTTGTTCTCCTTTGTCCCTCTTTAAGGTGTAACATGCAGATCTGCAGCAATAAATGATTCATTTGCCTATTCAAAGTGTTCCTATTTTAACGGTTACACCCCATCCACTCCTATCCATCCCTCAATGAGGGGGAGTGGCTTCATCATCCCTCAATGAGAGGGCGTTGCTCCATCCATCCCTCACTGAGGGGCGTGGCTTAACTTACATATTGCCCCCTTTGAGGTGTAACATGCAGATCTTCAGAAATAAATGATTCATTTGCCTATTGAAAGTGTTTCTATTGTTGTAACTGAATGTATCTACTATCCATCAATCAATGAGGGGGCGTGGCTTCAGCCACCCCTCAATTAGGGGGCGTGGCTTCATTTACTTCTCATCCCTATTTGAGGTGTAACATGCAGATCTGCATCAATAAATGATTCATTTGCCTATTCAAAGTGTTTCTATTGTTGTAACTCTTACATCCTATCTCCTATCCATCCCTCAGTGAGGGGGCGTGGCTTCATCCATCCCTCAGTGAGGGGGCGTGGTTTCATCCATACCTCAGTGAGGGGGCGTGGCTTCATCCATCCCTCAATAAAGGGGGCGTGGCTTAATGTAACAATTGTCCCTCTTTCCCACCCTGAAAAGTTGGAAGGTATGGGTACTGTGCACTATTACAGTTATGCCAAAAGTGCATAAGGTTTATATGTGATAGAAGCTGTGTATAGTATTGTTTCCTTTTTTATTTCTGCATTGATTTTATGACATAATTTGCTGCATCATTTAATTCTGTAACTAGGATTTAGATATGTGTGTATACCTTGCAGCTATTTGACTACAATGTAGTTACATAGTGGAACTAAGTAATGCAAATACATTTGTATGCTTATTAATGTGCCCGTAACAACCATCTCCATTTATGGATTTTAATGGTGGTTAAGGGATTATGAATTTGTTACTGGAATACTTAATAAATATGTTGCATATATTATTGGATTGTGTCTGTTACGGCCATAACCTTATAGCAGCCTTGGGCTGAGCCGGGTTGACACACAACCCTTGTTGAGCACATGTGCCAAACTTGTTGTTGTTGGCCCATTATCCAAAGAGGCCGTAGCTGCTTTATAACGTGCGTGCAATGTGCGCACACTTTGGGCCTTCCCACCACCGCCTCATATGTGACTTGCCGACCAGGCGGATTTCAGCTTTGTATATGTTGGAAAGGCTGTGCGAGTAGCAGCCGCCAATAGGGGAGTTCCAGCTCCAAAATGCCCCTGTGACTAGACGCGCAGACCAACAGCACTTCAGCACCAACGAGTGGGCCTCCATGAGGGCTTCCAGTACACCACCAATATGGTCAGCGCTAATGACTCCATTGTCCGTGCTACCATCCCGAATCCCCAGCCTGCTGGAAAAGAATCTTCAGGCCATGACGGAGGATGCGATGGTGCTGTCACAATTCACTTACCATCCCGATACTGCGATGTCCTCGGTTGGCTGCTCAGCCAGCGTGCCCAAGTCTCGGCAGCCGCATCAGCAGCCAGCGCTGGCTCGAGCGTCACCAAGCGTGCCTTCCACTCATGGCCATGCCCGAGTCTCTGTCGTCCGGCAGCCGCATCAGCAGCCAGGGCTGGCTCGAGCGCTACCAAGCGTGCCTTCCGCTCGTGGCCATGCCCGAGTCTCTGTCGCTCGGCAGCCGCATCAGCAGCCAGGGCTTGCTCGAGCATGCCTTCCACTTGTGGCCACATCCCCGGCCAATCTGTGAGCACGGCTTTCTTATGCCCTTTGGCGGTACTGCAGACATCGGATCCGCCGGAGGTTAGTTTAGAGGGCCAATGAGCCCTAATCATACTGAGGGGCGAAGCGCCCTAATAATGAGTTGGGCAATCAGCCCATAGTTTGTTGTTGGGCCAATGAGCCCTGTGTTCTCCCTGGCCAACCCCACCCACTTCCCGTCCTTAAGGCGTTCCTAGCTCACTCTCTCACTGCCCGTGATAGCGCGCTGCTGGGTGTTATAGTGCCGTGATCGTTTCTGTTGCCGTCCTTGTCTTGCTGCCGCCTGGACCAACCTCTGTCGGTACCCTGACCACGAACCCATCTCAACCTTTGTACTGTGTAACCCATGACCTCCCAGCTTGACCTTCTACTCATCTCGTCTCTCCTTTGGTGCTGCGTTTCGTGAGGATGGATTATCGGATTTGCCGTGTATAATCCCGACTTACCCGACATCGCCCAGTCTTGCCTCCGGTTCATCCACCTTCACCCATGTAAGTTCACAACCTTTGTTCTACTAAGTCCTGGGGGCAACCGTGCCTGGCGAGGCGTGTAAAGCGTCCCGGCAAATGGGGGCTTGGCTATAGGTGAAGCTAGCAGCGGAGATTGGGAGTTGTGGTTGTTTAGAAGGTGGGTGTCCCACAGGAGGAAGCGGAGGAGGAGGGCCCATTTTTCCAGGAGTCAGAGCAGTGCACATGGGGCTCGCAGGGTGGGTTGCTGGGTCAATAGGGGCCAAGTATTCCACTCTCCAGCCAGCGGACAGTTTGAGGATTCGGAGGACAACATTCTCTCACAGCAGGGTGGCACCCAGCGTAGCTCATGGGCGTTGTTGGAGCATGGCTGGAAGGAGGAGCAGGAGGAGACACCCGACATGGAGGAAATCTTCCCCGTGACTCAGGGTAGTCTGCCTCATATGAGCACTACATGCTCCAGCGCCTTCTGAACAAGCTCCGAGTTGCCCGCATAGTCACCAGTGCCGATTACTGGGTAGCCCTCCCTGCTGGATCCCCACTATAAAGACATCCCCTTCTTGATTCCAGAACTGGAGGAGGATAGAAAGATGGGGTACAAATGAACTCTGGTGGATGCACAATTTGAATTTGAGGGTTCAGTGGCGGCACAAGGAGCATCAAGTAGCCAACGCAGCAGGGGCACCTTACAGGGGAGGGTGAGCATGGCCACAATGTGGAACAACTTATTCCATTGTCCACCACCATTGGACACGGACCAGAGTACCAGGAGGCCGACTGACTCACATGGTGGATGACTACATGTCGACACATCTCCTGCTTCTAAGCGATGTGTCCTCCCTTGTTCAATTTCTGGGTTGGTAAACTGGACACGTGGCCAGAACTTGCCCTCTATGCCTTGGAGGTGCTGGCCTGCCCTGGGGCAAGTGTCCTATCAGAACGTGTGTTCAGCATCATAGGGGATGTCATAACCGACAGGACAATCCTCCCTACCTCCTCCTTCCCATCTTCTGGATCCCTTGGTTTCCAGGCTGCCTTTTAACGGGCGGTGCCATCTTGCATCCCATCAGGCACTGCGCATGGCCCCCGATCTCGCGCCTGCTCAGTGCCCATGAATGGGATGCAATGGAGCCACCCAAAACCCCACGAGTCTTCGCTGAGCTGCGAGATTGACGTGGGACATTGTCAAACGTGGCTTGTTCACTAGGGACGGCTAAGCAGACGGTGGGGTGAGAATCGGGGCCCTGAAGCAGCCGGATGACGCCACAGCAGCCACATCCAAAAGGTAGTAGGGGCAGATGGGGGGAGGAAAATGTGATCCTTTTATTTTTAGTCCTATGTTCCCCTTTCTAATTTATGTTTTGTCAGGGTCTGGGACCAACAGCAATAACTAAAGACAATTCTTAGTCAAATAATAAGGAATTTATTGAAAACAAAGTCCAACAGGCAAAATCTCTTAACTTCAGAGTATGATGCAGGATAACAACATTAGCAATGTCCAGTGTGTGATAATTACAGCGTATTGTAATTCCTGGATATCACAGGTCCTCTTTCGGGGCATACAAGTCCAGGCTGCTAATCCGCAGGTTCCAAGAACAGATAACACAAAGTCCTTTGGCTGCAATTAAGCACTGTCAGTATTGGGAGCAGCAAGGCCCGGGCTCCTCATCCCAGTCTGTCCCATCTCCACACTGGAAGCCTCAGCAACTCCTTTTATATGGCTTCCTTCCTTCACTTAGTCTTATCACCTGGGAAGACCTGTGAGAAGGGGAGAAACCCGTAGAGGACCCGGAATGTGGATTGGATCTAGGCATGGATCGTGCCTGCCTGAAAAACTCATGGGAAATATAGACCCCATCCACTATTTTTCCACTACTTTTTCCCTATCCAATTGTGTGCAGGGCAATGGCCCATGGGGTTGCCCCCAAAATAGCCTCTGAGAAAAATACATTTTTTATATTTTTAATATATTTTTCTATGTATTTCTTTAATTTTGGCATTTTCTGCAGATATATATATATATATATTATTTGGAGTACTTACCCTAGCCCATTTTGTGCAGGGCAATGGCCCTGGTGTTCCCCTCAATTTGCAGCCCTCTAACCCTTGCTGCTCCCATTTTACAGCCATTTTTGGGGCCCCCAATTGACTTTAATGGGGTTTGGGTCAAGTTTGGGGACCCGAGCCGAACTTTAGTAGCAAGTTTAGCCGAACTTGTCGAACCCGAACATTAGTGGGTTTGCTCGGCCCGTGTGTTCCCCAACAGCTGGTGTTCAGAAGGGAGTCTGAGGAAGGATGCTGAGCCAGCGGAAAGCTGTGCATGAATGGTATTGCCCTGTATAGAGTGTTTGGCCTTAACAAATAAGGCAAATATGGGACCAGCTAACAAGAGAAAGTTTAATTCCCAATGGGGAAGTTCATCCTGTAGTGGGGCCCTGGATCATACCTCCCAAATGTCCATGAATTGGAGGGGCTGTCCCTCTCAAGTCCACATCCCCCTGTCCCTCGTTGTTACCATTTGTCCCTCTTTAAGGTGTAACATGCAGATCTGCAGCAATAAACGATCCATTTACCCAAAGTTTTTATATTGTTGTAACTGTTACAATGTATCTCCTATCCATCCCTCAATGAGGAGGCGTGGCTTCACCCATCCCTCAATGAGGGGGTGTGGCCTCATTTACATATTGTCCCTCTTTGAGGTGTAACAAGCAGATCTGCAGCAATATAAATGATTCATTTTCCTATTCAAAGGGTTTCTATTGTAACTGTTACAATGTATCTCCTATCCATCCCTCAATGAGGGGGTGTGGCCTAATTTAACTGATAAGTTGGTAGGTACGCCCTGGGTGTCACCGGCAAGGCAGCAGCTTTCTCTAAGGGGCCTCTCAGGCTCGTGCATCTTTAATGGCGCTGGCACGTTCCCGTGCAGGACGGAGGAACGCTGCTGTAAACAGTCGTCCATCATCTTTTATAGGAATATTTGGGACGACTCGGAGCCCAAATTCCATGAAATCTGGGCCATATCGCAACTTCCACCCCTCGGCCTTTTCCACTCGGCGGCTACAAATCGCTCCCCTTGGCCCGTTCAATCAATTTCCTTTTATTTGTCCAAGAGAATGAGGAACGGGCCGAGTGACATCTGCGCCGCGAGCCGATCCGACGTTTCACATCCTGACACACACTTGGAATCACACCCGGGCCCTGCTGGAGTTTTATTTCCCTATTAAGAGCCACGGGGACCACAAACTGCCCCTCTTGACAGGCCGCGGGGGCAGTGGTGTAAATATACGGGCCCTGCTATGGACATCAAATTGGGCCCCATTAGGCTTCCCTGTCATCTTAAAGTGGACCAAAACCCAGGATTTTGACTATCCTGGGTTTTGGTCCACTCCCCCGGGGCACCCCGATTGCTATGTGAAACCCCCCACCTGATCAACTCACCTCGGACCTACGGCGCATGCGCGGCCGCTCGTCCAATCAGAGCGGTCGGAGCCCCTGAGCTATGGACGTATAACCCGACGTCTTAGCTCAGCGTCTCCAAGCGAGCTGGCGGCCGCATCTCTGGCTTCCCTCTAACAGGGAGCGTGCCATTCACAAATGGCCGGCGCGGGGACGCTCCGTTAGAGGAAAGCGGGGGATGCAGCCGCCATCACAATTCGGGATGCCCCAAGAAGTGGGACTAGGACAGCCCTGGTGTCTAAAGACTCCTCAGAAGTTCCTCTTTAAAGTGGACCAAAACCCAGGTTTTTGACTATCCTGAGTTTTGGTACTTGCCCACGATCGGGGGATGCCCAGCTGTGTGACACCCCCCAGATCGCCAAAGCGATCCGGGCCTATGACACATGCGCGGCCAATCAGCGCGCTGGCATCACGCCATCTAAGCCTTCGTCTAAGGCCAGCGCGCTGGTGACCACATCCCCTGCTTCCCTGTAACAGAAAGCGTGCCCACACCGGCCATTCACAAATGTCTGGAGCAGGCACACCCCCTGCTATAGGGATAGCGGGGATGCGGCTGCAGCTCGCACATGCGCCATTGGACTGGGAAGGAAGGTGAGTGTATGGGGCCGCCTGGGGGGGGGGGGATTTCACACAGTGAGGCATCCCGAGATTGGATGCCCCGGGGGGGGAATCAATCACTCCGGGTTTTGGTCCACTTAAACTAGAGACAATTGAAGCAGTACAAACCTCGTGATCACAGCACCGGCTCTGAGTACCACGGGCGATGCAGCTGGCACATTGGCCGTCTGGTGTCACCAGCTCGCTGGACACATTTCTGGCTTCCCAGAAGACTGGGAAGTGCTCCGCTCACAGCCTACCTTGATGGCCGGGCGCAGGAGCGCGCTCCAGCTACAAGGGAGCGAATGCTGGCAGAGACAGTGCTCGAGGAGCTGCTGGTAAATTTTGGATGCCCGGGGTAGGCTAACCTCCCAGGTCACCCATAAAAGCTCACTTTTCCCCAGTTCTATGGGCCCCCATCCAATCAGAGTCGTTTGCCATGCATATTAAGCTTGGATCAGGAATGAAAGTAGGCACATGCCCAGACATGGGCGTGCCCTTGTCCCCAGCCTATCGGAATGGCTGGGCGCAGAGGAGTAGCTGGGCAAAAATTCCAAATGGTGCCCCCCACCTGTGCTCAGGCCCCCCTTTGGCACCCCTTGACCAGCTGCACCCAGGGCAAGTGCCCCCCTAGATACACCCCTGGCTGGGCGTGGGAACGCGTCTGAGAACAGAGATGCACCTGCGACTCCCGAGGTACCCGCCGGAAAAGGTGAGTTTTGTGGCACCCCAAGGGATTTCACACATAGGGGCATCCCAATTTGCCCTAAGGGAAAGGCTAGTGACCCGGCCCCGAAATCTTGAAGATTCCAAGGCCGGCCTGCTTGGGTTTTGTTTCGTTTTAAAGACCACTATCGCAAAATTGTGTAATATTAAAAATCCATATAAACACTTTAGCTAATAAGGGGAGGGGTCACTTATACACCCAAACTGAATAAAACTTCCACCAAGATTGTGGTTTTCTTCCCCTGGTAGGAATAAAATCCTGGGGTGACAGGTTTAGTCTATTAGGGGTGACAGAGTCTGTCACCCGAGATTTCCTTCCATTAAAATAAAAAAAAAAAAACAAGCCTGGCTGGATATGTCTGAATACCGGGTGTATAAGTGACCCCTCCTCCCGCCTTCCAGCATATTTCTATGGATTTTTGTTATTGGGCCTTTAATGTTTCCTGCACATACAGCACAAATCTGATAGGTGAAGGATACACAATGAGAGGCCTCCTCTGACCTCATGGGCCCCGGTGCAGTCACCAACCCTTACACCTGCCATAGTTTCTGCCCCTCCCGAGGGCCGATTCAGGAGGTCTCTAGAAAGCAAAAAAAGCAGACAAAGCCCCCCCCCCCACCCAAGTTAAATGATGCAAAGACCCCAAGACCTCCCCTCACATCTGAGGAGGATTAGGGGACGCTTTAAGAAACAAAAGTGTCAGGTCCCCTTTAGACAAATTTTTTCTTTTAATATAAAAATAATTCATTTTTAATGCAGAACAAAACCCAAAGCAACCAGTCCTGCAATCTAAAAGAATCCAGAGCCGGCCACTGGCCTTCCCCTGGGGCATCCCAAATCAGGATTCCCCATTGGTGGCTTCATCCCCGGCACATAGAGATACTCACAAGGTGCCCAACTTCAACTTGGCTCCTAACCTGTCCACCTTCCAGGAGTCTGGTCCGTTCCTCCCTCTGGTCACTACTAACCTCCAAGAGGGGTGCTCCTCCTCAGCAACCTCCAAGGCCCCATCGGGTAGGAAAGGTTTCAGGGGTGCTCCTGGAGCACCCCTCTTTAGGGGCCACTAGTCCACTTCAGCCTCATGGCCCAGCATTTAAACTCTGCGCACCATCAACCACTCCCTGGTTCTCCCTTATATTACACCCAGGAACCAATCAGTGTTGAGGTGGGAGGTCCCTATCTAATGCCTAAAAGTTAACCCCACAGTGGCACAGAGGCAACGCCCTAAAGCATCCCTACCACGGTCCCTAAAGCCCCCATACGCTACACTAACCATTAATTCTTTAAAGTGGACCAAAACCAAGCTCGATCGGCCCGGGAATCTTTAAGATTCCCAGGCTGATCGATTGCCTCTCCCCGGGGCATCCAAAATCGTGATGCCCCAGTGTGTAACCCCCCAGGTCGTCCCATTCACTTACCTTATTTCCCGGACCAACGACGCATGTGCGAGCCACATCCCCGCTATCCCTCTATAGCAGAGCACATGGCATTTGTGAATGGCCAGTGCGGGCACACTCCCTGTTAGAGGGAAGCGCTCTCGGAGCCTTAGACGCTGTCTTAGATGGCGGCTCTGAGCACGCTGATTGGTCGAGCGGCCACGTATGCGCCTTGGTACCGGGGAGAGGTGAGTTTCTTTGGCGATCTGGGGGTTTCATGCAGCAGGGCATCCGCGATCGCGGGGGAAAGGACCAAAACCAAAAGTCAAAATTCTAGCTTTTGGTCCACTTTAAAGGTACAGTTATTAAAGCTGGCCAAAGCACAGGATTTCACCCTCAGGGGCGTTGGTCCAAAACCCAGGATAGTCCAAATTCTGGCTTTTGGTCCACTTTAAAGGTACATTTATTAAAGCCGATCAAAGTACAGGATTTCACCCTCCGGGGCATTGGTCCAAAACCCAGGATAGTCCAAATTCTGGCTTTTGATCCACTTTAAAGGTACAGTTATTAAAGCCGACCAAAGCACAGGATTTCACCCTCCGGGGCGTTGGTCCAAAACCCAAAATGCTGGGTTTTGGTCCACTTTAACAGTGACGATGCCACCACCCTGTTCCAATAGTATGTCTGCCAATCATGCGATTGCCGGTGACCAATCGGGTTCGCCGAGTTGGCTTGGGCATTGCCGGCAGTCACATGATTTGCTGCCATACTAGCGATTTAGGAATCGGTGACTTGGGCTTTAAAGGGGATGAAAAGTCATTTTTGGATCCACTGCTTATCCAGTAGCCGGGTTTTTTTTTTTGGCTCGGCGGTGGCCTGGTTTTCGAGGAAAATAAGGGCTTTTCCACAGCAGAAGCCTCGCCCCCGCGGCGCATTTGAGAGATCCTATTGTCTATCTTAAAAGTGCCGCCGTGATGAGGTGTAGCCGGCTGGCTGAACCACGTCCCCGTTCAGAAAGGCTGGATGTGGGAGCGCGCGCGGTCGCAGAGAAGTGGCGCCGGCGGAGATTGCGTTGCAGGACCCCCCGGGATCACCACCTCTGCAGAACGTATGCCTGATGCTAGCGAACTTACCTACCCATCCATGCCCCCTCCTTCCTCCTCACCTTCATGCTCATGCGTCCTTTGCTGCCTTGTGCGTCCCGCTACCTCCCTCGCGTGGTGCGTGCCGCCAACTCTCTCACCACCGCGCACAGTCGCTTGCCTATCTCACCACCGTACATGCGCCACTCGCCTCCTGCACCGAGGAACCTGAGCCCATGAGCTGCTGATGGGGACCTGTGACGGGGGTCCTGCTATGGGGCCCCATCAGGGCTATGTGCACCCCTGCCTCTATGGCTGTGCGCGGCCATGCCGGCAATTCAGTTACAGCGACCATGCATGCGCCATGGACTCCCCGGCGAGGTAAGAATATAACATCCGACCTGCGGGGTTTCACACATTGTGGCATCCTGAAACTTGGACGTTTTTGGGTCCACTACTTATCCATTATCCGAGCGTTTTTTTTTTTTTGGCTCGGCAGTGGCCTGTTTTTTTAGGGCTTTTCCACCTCCGAAGCCACACCCTGCGGCACTTTTGAGAACTGCCTATTGCAGCCGTGACAAGGTGCAGCCGACATCCCCGTCCCTGATCAGAAAGGTTGGATATGGGAGCGCACGCGGTCAGAGAAGTGGTGCCGTCGGAGATTGCGTTGCAGGACCCTCCGGGATCAGGTAGCATCACCGGCACCTCGGGTTTCACACAATGGAGCATCCGGTGTAGGATGCCCCCAGGCAGGGCCGGCGTCAGCACCCGGCAAGGTGGGGCAGCTGCCGGGGCCCACTGACAGGGAAGGCCTTCTGGGTGGACTGGAGGGGCACCGCCATAGCTGGTGCCCACATCTACTCGTGGCGCACCAGCAATGACCAAGGTGGCAGTGCATCCAGGGGTCATCCAGATTTGGGATGTCCTTCAGTGATGTGACGCGACTCTTCACCAGAAAGGGGCCCACTGAGACCATGCCGCCCAAGGGCCCACATAAGCCTGGAGCCGGCCCTGTCCCCAGGGGTAGACTAGCAGCAGGTCCTGGAATCTTTTAGGATTTCATCTGGAGCCCTGCGGATCATCCGAGTGCCTTCAATTAGAACGCTGTCCCATGATGATTGGATGCACACGCTGACCTACATCTGCTGGAAAACACACATGCGCGCACATTGCACAACGAAGCCACCGCTGCGGCTGCCACATTCTCAGAACTGGAGGGAACGCCGCCTTCCATGGTTGCGCTTTGATCCCCGAATCACTGACATGTATTTGGAGCGAACCGGTGGGATTGCAATTTCCCAGGCGCTTCCTTAAACCTAGAGAGACCGCGTCCGCCAGCCCCGCGGGCGCCGGCTGGGGCCGGGGTGGCCTGAGCCTCCCACTGTGTGCCGCGCACCACCATACACACAGTCTCTTAGGAGAGACCATCCGACCAATGATGATCCCCCAGGGGTGTAGCTAGGGGGGAGCAGGGGGGCACTTGCCCTGGGTGCAGCAGGTCAGGGGGGCGCCAAAGAGGGGCCTGAGCACATTTTTTTTTTGCACTATTTTGAATCTTTGCCAAAAAGCCTCTCTACTCCTCTGTGATTCCCGAACATGCAGGATGCCCCCCTTATTATCTGTCTAATCTGAAGGGTTAAAGCAGAACAAAACCCTCCTGTGGCAGCTTCCAGGCTCCCAGGGGTGCCACAAAACACATCTTCTTCCTGGTTCCCTCTCCGATATAAATATCGGTTGGTCGCATACCCAGCATCTTTGGGCTGTGTGAGCGCCCCTGCCCCAGCCATTCGGGTAGGCCCGGGGGAGCGTTCCAACTGCTGGGGATGCGGCTGGTTTCACTCCCAAAAAACAGGGGTGTTTGCCGAACATTACATATGCACAGCTCCCGGGCCGATCATTTCCCTCCCCCCGGGGCATCCAAAATCGGGATGCCCCGCTGTGTGATACCCCCCAGGTCGCATGTGCGAGCCGCATCCCGTTATCCCTCTAGCAGGGTGCATGCCTGTGCCGGCCATCTGTGGATGGCCGGCGTGGGCACACTCCCTGTTAGAGGGAAGCGGGGGATGCGGTCGCCAGCATGTCGGAGCCGACATGACTTGAGCGGCTCCAAGCGTGCTGATTGGACGAGTGGCCATGCATGCGCCGTAGGACCGGGAAGAGCGGAGTTAGATTGGGCGATCTGGGGGGTTTCACACAGCGGGGCATCCCCGATCAGGGTGTCCCGGGGAAAGGCCCAAAACCCAGGATAGTCAAAATCCTGGGTTTTGCTCCACTTTAAAGGTACATTTATTAAAGTGGACCAAAGAACAGGATTCCACTCTACGAGCCTATACGTAGCCTCTCCTCCAATCATAATAGAGTGATGTGCATGGACCAAAACCCGAGATTAATACTATCCTGAATTTTGGGCCATCCTCCCTGGCCATTCCGATTTGGGTTGCCCCATTATCGGACCCACCAATCGGACCTCACCAATGTTCCCAAGTGCGGCTCTGCTCCAATTAAGCTTCTTGGGCCGCAGCATCCCTTTATGCATGAGCGTACTTACCATAGACCTTGTTTCCTTGGGGCCTATGGAACAAGGAGGAGCTGTACAAGCTACCTACAGCACATCTGCAGAATGTACGCCTGGCGCCAGCGTACTTACCTACCCATCCATGCCACCTCCTCGCCTCCATGCGCGTGCCTCCATTGTTGCCGTGCACATGCCGCCATCTCCCTCACTGCAAGGTCTCTGCATACATGTGCCATTCGCTGATGATGGGGGTCCTGCTATGGGGCCCCATCAGGGCTATGTACACTCCTGCCTCTATGGCTATGCACGGCCACGCCGGCCATTTAGTTACAGCGGCCATGCATGTGCCATGGACGCTATGGTGAGGTAAGAATATATCGTCCGACCTGCGAGGTTTCACACATTGTGGCACATTGTGGCATCCCAAATGGAGATGTCCAAGGGGTCCGGTTTTGGCCCACTTTAATGAGCCTCCCACTGGCTGCCTGCAGCAATTCAAATGGAGGAGTGATGGAGATGCCACCGGAGGCTCATACAGGATGCCCCTGGGTAAGGCTTTGGCTCATGCATAAGCTGCAGGATGCCCCTGTGTAAGGATTTGGCTCATCTATGAGCTGCAGGATGCCCCTGGAGGGTGCCAGATCTGCTCACCTTTCCACCGAGCCCGGACCACGGCCTATAGCTAGGCCTGCTCCAGGCATTCTAAATGGCCGGCAAGGACATGCCAACGGCTAGAGGAGGGAATGCACTTGCTCCATTCAGATTAGCTGATTGGCTGAGCAGCCCGCACATGCGCCGTAGGAAAGGAGGCAAAGGTGAGCTTATGGGCGATCCCAGGGGAACACACAATGCTAGGCATTGCAAATTGGCACGGCCCAGCCGGAGAGGAACCAAACCCAAGAAAGTCAACCTAGCGTCTGGTTTTGGTCCGCTTCAATGAGGACTTTTTATTTTTTGCACAATGTGCAATGTCTAGCACCACTCCCAATTATCATCTACCTGAGGAAAAACAAATGTGCCAATTCCTGGACCCAAAGTTTACACTGTATCAATATAAACAATAGAGATGAGCGAACTTTTGAAAAATTCGATTCGACTGATTCGCCGAATTTTCCGACAAAAATCGTTTCGACCCGAATGTATTTGCGACGAATCGCTATTAAAAATGGCTATTTCTGAGCTTCCTAGAGCCTCAATAGGGTGGTAAACCATTCTGCCTTGCTGTAACACGCATAGGATGCGTGCTAGGTTACTGAAATAATACTGTAAATAATTAGGACATGCAGATCAGAGGCATCGCTATTAGAATCGCAGAGCGGCACAATTACAGAGAGTTGAGGTGGCATCACTATGAGGGGCCCCTATATTGCCTGAAAAACACACCCTGGAGCTGGCAGCAGCAGGAGCCCAAATATTGGCTGAAACACATCCTGGAGTTGGCAGCAGGAGCCCAAAAATTGGCTGAATGACACCCTGGAGTTGCAAGCAGCAGCAGCAGGAACCCAAACATAGCTTGAAAGAGACACTGGAGTTGGCAGCAGGAGCCCAAAAATTGGATGAATCACACCCTGGAGTTGCAAGCAGCAGCAGGAGCCCAAACATTGGCTGAAAGAGACACTGGAGTTGGCTTCAGGAGCCCAAAAATTGGATGAATCACACCCTGGAGTTGCAAGCAGCAGCAGCAGCAGCCCAAACATAGCTTGAAAGAGACACTGGAGTTGGCAGCAGGAGCCCAAAAATTGGATGAATCACACCCTGGAGTTGCAAGCAGCAGCAGGAGCCCAAACATTACTTTAAAGAGACACTGGAGTTGGCAGCAGGAGCCCAAAAATTGGATGAATCACACCCTGGAGTTGCAAGCAGCAGCAGCAGGAGCCCAAACATTGGCTGAAAGAGACACTGGAGTTGGCTTCAGGAGCCCAAAAATTGGATGAATCACACCATGGAGTTGGAAGCAGCAGCAGCAGCAGCCCAAACATAGCTTGAAAGAGACACTGGAGTTGGCAGCAGGAGCCCAAAAATTGGATGAATCACACCCTGGAGTTGCAAGCAGCAGCAGGAGCACGAACATTACTTTAAAGAGACACTGGAGTTGGCAGCAGGAGTCCAAAAATTGGATGAATCACACCCTGGAGTTGCAAGCAGCAGCAGGAGCCCAAACATTGGCTGAAAGAGACACTGGAGTTGGCAGCAGGAGCCCAAATATTGGATGAATCACACCCTGGAGTTGCAAGCAGAAGCAGGAGCCCAACATTGGCTGAAAGAGACACTGGAGTTGGCAGCAGGAGCCCAAAAATTGGATGAATCACACCCTGGAGTTGCAAGCAGCAGGAGCCCAAACATAGCTTGAAAGACACACTGGAGTTGGCTTCAGGAGCCCAAAAATTGGATGAATCACACCCTGGAGTGGCAAGCAGCAGCAGGAGCCCAAACATTGGCTGAAAGAGACACTGGAGTTGGCAGCAGGAGCCCAAAAATTGGATGAATCACACCCTGGAGTTGCAAGCAGCAGGAGCCCAAACATAGCTTGAAAGACACACTGGAGTTGGCTTCAGGAGCCCAAAAATTGGATGCATCACACCCTGGAGTTGCAAGCAGCAGCAGCAGGAGGCCAAAAATTGGCTGAAAGGCACACCCTGAAGTTGGCATCAGCAGGAGCCCAAAAATTGGCCTAAAGACATAAATATTTTTTGCACCATTTGGAAAGTGTAAAACGTGGCACCATGCTGAATCTAGTCGCATGCATCAGGCATTGGTGGGTGGAAATACTGGCTGATCCATCCCTGATTCATTTTGACAAAGGTGAGTCTCTCCACATTTTTAGTTGACAGATGAGTTCTCCTCGCCGTAACTATGGCCCCCGCCGCACTAAACCCCCGCTCAGATGTCATGCTACTGGCCGGGCAGGACAGCTTTTCCAGGGCAAACTCTGCTAGTTGCGGCCACAAATCAAGTTTGGCTGCCCAGAAGTCCAGCGGATCCTCAAGGTGTGTTGGCATGGTCATGTCAAAGTATGACATGACCTGCTGGTTCAGGTCCTGCTCCAGGTCTTCCTGCTGCTCATGAGTAGCCTCACTATGCGGGTGTAGAAAGCTACTCATTAGCGACTGAAGACTGAGGCTGCTGCTGATGGAGCTGCTGCTGCTGCTCCTGCCAACCCCCCCCAGCAGCCATGGCAGTGGAAGGTGAGCGCAGAGGTCCCCCCGAGTCAGACCTGCGAGAGTATGGACCATGGCGCAGATAGGCATCGGCCAACTGCCTACGTAGAATGTCTTTGTAGTAGTTCAGTTTGTCCTCCCTCTCGGCGGGTTTAAAAAATGCCCCCGTTTTGTGCCGTAAGCGAGGGTCCAATAAGGTGGACAGCCAGAAGTCATCCCGCCGACAAATGGAAACAATTCTGGGGTCACTACGCAAGCACGTGAGCATGCTTCCTGCCATTTGCGCAAGTGACTCGGATGGACTACCTGTCTCCATCTCCACTGCATACTGCCACGTTGTGTCCGGGTCCTCTGTCTCGCATTCCTCAAAACCCTCTAGCTCCTCTGGCTGCTCCTGCTCCTCCTCTCCTGTCCGCTGACTAGATAAACCAGCCATTTCGCCAAGCCTAAACTGTGCTTCGCTGTGCCCCTCCTCCTCCTCTTCCTCCTCCTCCTCCTCCAGTTCAGCTCCAACGGGGTTCATGTGGCCGTAAGATGTAGACGCCATGTCTCCAGTGCCCTGACCAGCCATGGTTTCCAACATGTGCTGTAGTACATGAAGCAGTGGAATCAGTCGTTCATCCCGTAATCCTGCCGACTGACAAATAAAGTGGCTTCCTCAAAGGGCCTGAGCAAACCGCAGGTGTCACGTATGAGCTGCCACTGGTTGACATTGAAGTTACACAGGGGAGTCCCCCTATCCGCTTGGATCATCAGGAAATCCGTGATGGCTTTTCTCTGTTCATATAATCGGTCCAACATGTGAAGGGTGGAATTCCAACGGGTGGAAACATCGCAAATCAGACTATGTTGGGGGATACCGTTCTGACGCTGTAGCTCAAGAAGGGTGTGTTTGGCGGTGTATGAGTGGCTGAAGTGCATGCAAAGTTTCCTTGAAGTTGTTAGGATGTCTTGCATATGGGGGGAACACTTCAGAAACCGTTTGACAACCAGATTGAAGACGTGAGCCATGCAGGGGGAATGGGTCAGCCTTCCTTGGCGCAGCGCAGACAAAATGTTCTTCCCATTGTCGGTAACCATGATTTCCATTTTAAGTTTTCTTGGAGTAAGCCATGTTTGGATTTCCTGATGAATACATTTAAGCAGTTCCTCCCCTGTGTTACTCCGTTCGCCAAGACAAACCATGTGAAGCACTGCGTGACACCTCCGTGCCCTGCACACATGGTAGACTGGAGGGGCACTGAGACTTGAGCCTACAGTGGAGGGTGAGGAGATGGCCGAGGATTAGGAGGCCAAGTCGCACAGTGTCACAGGCCCAACGGGCAGGGAGCGCGGAGGCCAAAGCGACGTGACCTGTCCAAGTTGCTGCTGCTGCTGCAAAGGGACCACATTCACCCAGTGGGCCGTAAACGACATGTACTGTCCCTGACCGTAGTTACAGCTCCAGACGTCGGCGCTGCCATGCACTTTGCTACACACCGACAGGCTCAAGGACTGGCCCACCTTCTGTTCAACAAAAGTGTGCAGCGCTGGTACTGCCTTCTTGGCAAAGAAATGACGGATTGGGACTCTCCACCTCGGCTCGGCACAAGCCATCAGTTCTCTGAAAGGTGCAGAGTCCACCACCTGAAAAGGGAGCGACTGCAGCACCAGCAACTTGGACAGGAGCACATTCAGCTTCTGCGCCGTAGAATGAGTGGGCGCATACTGCTGTCTCTTGGACATGGCTTCGCTGATGGATTGCTGGTGGGATGCATGACTTGGAGGAGGAGCAGGAGCGACAGAGGATGGGTATGACGCACAGCTGCCTTCGGCTGAGGTGCTGGAGCCTTGGCTGGCAGAAATTGGGAGCGGCATGCCACTTGGTGAGGAAGCAGACTGGACCACCCCTTGGGAGCCTCGGTTCTCCCAGGTCGCTTTATGGTGACGCATCATATGTTGACGCAGGGCCGTGGTGCCAACATTTGGGCCCTGGCCCGCGCTTCACCTTCTGCCTACATATCTTGCATGTGGCCATGTTACCCTCCTGCGGATGCTTCAGGAAAAACTGCCACACTGCCGAGTAGCTACTTTTCCCACCAACAGGCCTCACTGATTCGCTGCTATTGTCGCCAACTCCAGGAACCCCTGCTCCAGTACCTCCCAATAAGGTAGCCTGCCACGCAGCAGGTGCTCTACCCCGGCCCCGGCCCCGTTTGGCTCCAGGTTTTACAATTGTGCCCCCATGCTGACTGCCAACCATGCTGCTAACACCTTGCTGCCTGAGCTGCTGACTCCGGAGCAACCTGCGCCCCTCTTCTCCTGATGATGACGATGAAGCCCCTTCATCACCCGGCTCCCAAGTGCGATCGGCTTCATCATCATCATCACCGAGTTGTGGCTGTACGTCACTGATCTTCTCGGTTTCCTCAACAGTGTCTGGCGCAGAAGCTGGAAATCTCGCAACACCCACGACACTGTCCACATCACTATTTGTCTGCCGAGCTAAAGAAGCCACCTCCATTTCATGGCTGGGCAGTAGCTGCTGACTGTCCTCTATCTGATCGTCCTCCTCACTAAAGAGTGGAGCTGAACCCAAAGCATAGGATACGTCGCTGGGGGAGGGAACGGCGTAGGACAGAGGCAATGGGAGGACAGGGACTGCTCTCGGGGCATGCCAACTCAGGGTTGTGTCAGAGGAACCTACCGACCCTAGACTGGGGGTCTCAGACGTTACTTGTGATGATGTTGATAAGCGCGTCAACCAATCTACCACGGCAGATGCGTTACTGGTGGAGACACGACCACTAGCAGATACTAGAAGATCAGGTCTCTCACCGTGACTCCTGCTGCCACTCGCCCCTAGTCTGCTGCGACTCCTCTTTGAACATCCTGGCACTTGTCTGCCTGACATTTTTATGTATTTGCTTATTTAGTATAAACAGATAGGGTGCAAGGTGCAGCTTTGGGGTGCCCTGTGGCCTGGTTTATTGAAAGCAGTCAAAAAGGAAGTGCAAACTAAAGTAGCTTCATGAAGCTGATGCTGATCAACGCTTACTGTATGTTGTATAACAGATAGGGTTAAAATAGCATGTGCCTTGGGATGCCAGTGTGGCGTAATGTATTTTAAGCTGAACAGAAACTATTAACACTAATCCAAGTATGAGAAATGCTTTTGTTTAAAAGATAGGGTTAAAATAGCGTTCAGAGCTAAATAGCAGAAAGGGTTAAATAACATGTGCCTTGGGATGCCAGTGTGGCGTAATGTATTTTAAGCTGAGCAGAAACTTTTAACACTAATCAAAGTATGAGAAATGCCTTTGTTTAACAGATAGGGTTAAATAGCATGTGCCTTGGGATGCCAGTGTGGCGTAATGTATTTTAAGCTGAGCAGAAACTTTTAACACTAATCCAAGTATGAGAAATGCTTTTGTTTAACAGATAGGGTTAAATAGCATGTGCCTTGGGATGCCAGTGTGGCGTAATGTATTTTAAGCTGAGCAGAAACTTTTAACACTAATCCAGGTATGAGAAATGCTTTTGTTTAACAGATAGGGTTAAATAGCATGTGCCTTGGGATGCCAGTGTGGCGTAATGTATTTTAAGCTGAACAAAAAGTATTAACAATAATCCAAGTATGAGAAATGCTTTTGTTTAACAGATAGGGTTAAATAGCATGTGCCTTGGGATGCCAGTGTGGCGTAATGTATTTTAAGCTGAACAAAAAGTATTAACAATATTCCAAGTATGAGAAATGCTTTTGTTTAACAGATAGGGTTAAATAGCATGTGCCTTGGGATGCCAGTGTGGCGTAATGTATTTTAAGCTGAGCAGAAACTTTTAACACTAATCCAAGTATGAGAAATGCTTTTGTTTAACAGATAGGGTTAAATAGCATGTGCCTTGGGATGCCAGTGTGGCGTAATGTATTTTAAGCTGAACAAAAAGTATTAACAATAATCAAAGTATGAGAAATGCTTTTGTTTAACATTTAGGGTTAAATAGCATGTGCCTTGGGATGCCAGTGTGGCGTAATGTATTTTAAGCTGAGCAGAAACTTTTAACACTAATCCAAGTATGAGAAATGCTTTTGTTTACCAGATAGCGTTAAATAGCATGTGCCTTGGGATGCCAGTGTGGCGTAATGTATTTTAAGCTGAGCAGAAACTTTTAACACTAATCCAAGTATGAGAAATGCTTTTGTTTAACAGATAGGGTTAAATAGCATGTGCCTTGGGATGCCAGTGTGGCGTAATGTATTTTAAGCTGAACAAAAAGTATTAACAATAATCCAAGTATGTGAAATGCTTTTGTTTAACAGATAGGGTTAAATAGCATGTGCCTTGGGATGCCAGTGTGGCGTAATGTATTTTAAGCTGAGCAGAAACTTTTAACACTAATCCAAGTATGAGAAATGCTTTTGTTTAACAGATAGGGTTAAATAGCATGTGCCTTGGGATGCCAGTGTGGCGTAATGTATTTTAAGCTGAGCAGAAACTTTTAACACTAATCCAAGTAT
Source organism: Gastrophryne carolinensis (assembly GCA_027917425.1). Lineage (NCBI taxonomy): Eukaryota > Metazoa > Chordata > Amphibia > Anura > Microhylidae > Gastrophryne > Gastrophryne carolinensis. The sequence goes on from CM051241.1 coordinate 6,901,523, forward strand.
GAGAAATGCTTTTGTTTAACAGATAGGGTTAAATAGCATGTGCATTGCATGCACAGTGTGCAGCTGTATTTAAACCAAACCAAATATATTAACAGTAACCCAGTAATTATGAAATATGAATCATAGGCAGCACTAGGCACCCTGTCAATGTGACTTGTATGCTGCTGGATTGTTCCGGTTTTAAACCTATCTTTCCCTAGCTCTGTCTACCACTCTAAATCTCCCTAACTATCTGTCTCTCTCTTTACCTATCTGTAACTGTCTCTAGCTATCGCTAACTCTCACCTAACTATGACTGTCTGTCTGTCCGTGTCTGCAGCTAGCTCCACTCTGTCTGCAATGCAAGTCTCAACTGCGCAAAAGGAAAATGGCCGCCGCTTTATATAGCACGGTGACATCACCGGGCTTCCTGGCTGCTGATAGGCTGCATGTGACCCATCGTCACTTGCCCCTGGGGACATGTCTGAACATGTCCGTCCACCATCTTAGAATGCCTGTCATTGAGTTTAAAGGAAAACTTCGATCGATCGAATCGCGGGGAAATTCGTATTCGTTCAGAATCGAATTTTTCATGAAATTCGGAACGAATCCGGGTTCGTCCGGATCGATTCGCTCATCCCTAATAAACAACGGTCCCAGTAAACTGCAAAATGGGATCTTCCTCAATAATCAATCCTCCAAAGTCACATCAATACAACAACGAAAAGTGCAGTAATGCAGAGCAAAGTTATAAATGTTACATGTGCAATATTTATAACTTTGCTTTGCTGCACTTTTTTGCACTAGCACTTTAGATTAGACACAGGATATTTATTGGTAGCAATAAAATGATTTGTTTATGTTTATATGGTATGAACTTTGGAAATTGTTATGAGGTTTCCTTGCTGTGGCCGGGTTTGTATATAAATGTTTTTTTAAGATTGTGATTGTACTGAGTTTATGTCTATGTCTGTGAGTTTATGTATATGTTTGTAGTCTTTTTTAACATACTAATGAATAAAAAATGGTTGTATTGATGTGACTTTGGAGGATTGATTATTGAGGAACATTTGGTGCCTTTTATAACGAATCGGCCACTACGGAGTCGGGAGTCATTTTTAAATGCAGGATAGTCCTTGTTTCCGGCTAGATGTCCCTTAATCGCGTTGGGTTCCCGTCCCCCGGCGATGGCGGCACCGTGCCGTTACCTGTCGGAGTCGGAATCTTTTTACCAGCCCCGGTGTCGTTTTTTCCGCGCTCTGTCCAGTGGCTGTGTGTGCGGAGGATCCCCGGTGGGTTGAGGTAAGCACCTGGTTATAGACGGGCCAGTGATGGGTTCCTGTATGGCGCAGTGTCCTCGGCCCCTGGGGCCCCCCGGGCGGGGTCCTGTTTATGCTGCACAGATCACACCGGCTCTTCTTTGCTTCTTCTTGGCACCGGGCCCAGCGGCTAACAGAGGGACATGTGTGGAGGAGCCCAGCGGCTGCCTGCTGCTTCTGGGAAGGGGGCCCACACCTGCCTCGCTCTTCCCATTAGCCGGTTTAAAGGAGCCCCCCGGACGTCCAGCAACCAGAATGGCTTTTCATCGTTTGTGTTACAGCATTGAAAACTGATACTTTGTATCTTTCATAGAAGAGCACAAAAGGGCTCCGACTAACAGTTACCCATCATGCTTAGCAGCATCTCATCTCTTTATATCTCCTATACCTGTCTAGGTATAGGGTGGGGCTAATGTTCTCCAGCCTGTCTATCAATCATGAGAGGGTAAGGCTAATGTTCTCCAGCCTGTCTATCAAGCATGGGGGTGGAGCTAATGTTCTCCAACCTGTCTATCAAGCAAGGGGGTGGAGCTAATGTTCTCCAACCTGTCTATCAAGCATGGGGGTGGGGCTAATGTCCTCTAGCCTGTCTATCAATCATGAGAGGGTGGGGCTAATGTTCTCCAGCCTGTCTATCAATCATGAGAGGGTGGGGCTAATGTCCTCCAGCCTGTCTATCAAGCATAAGGGTGGAGTTAATGTTCTCCAGTCTGTCTATCAAACATGGGGGTTAAAGCGGACCTTCACTCTGAATAAGAGTCTATCTTATATGTTTCCCACACCTTGTACATACAGATTGTCCACAATAAAAATCATCCTACCTGCATCTACTGCATGTTATGAGCCTTTAAACATCCAAGATGGCGGCTTATGGAAGCCGCCATCTTATCAGGCAGCCTGCAAACAGGAAGTGCCTCCTGACTGTGCTGCTCTGCATTCTGGGACTGCTGACCATTACCTGACCCCAGCTCTGCTCTGTCTGAGCAAAGCACAGCTATAACCCGCCCCCCTGTACCTTATCCCACTCTCCTCTCCTCAGTAAGTGTGATGCTTCTGAGTCAAGATGGCGGTGCCCGTATCCTAAATTCCTGAACAGAGTTGCAGCCCAGTGGGGGGAAAGAATAATAAGTTAATGACTAAAAACTTAAAATATATTAATTTTAGATGCTGGGGAACCATTTTTTAAGGGTTTGGGCTTTTCATTAAATCACGCTGAAGGTCCGGTTTAAGCTAAGGTTCTCCAGTCTGTCTATTAAGCATAAGGGTGGAGCTAATGTTCTTCAGCCTGTCTATCAAGCATAAAAGGGTGGAGCTAATGTTCTCCTGCCTGTCTATCAAACATGGGGGTGAAGCTAATGTTCTCCAGCCAGTCTATCAAACATGGGAGTGGAGCTAATGTTCTCCAGTCTGTCTATCAAGCATAAGGGTGGAGTTAATGTTCTCCTGCCTGTCTATCAAACATGGGGGTGAAGATAATGTTCTCCAGCCAGTCTATCAAACATGGGGGTGGAGCTAATGTTCTCCAGCCAGTCTATTAAACATGGGGGTGGAGCTAATGTTCTCCAGCCAGTCTATCAAACATGGGGATGGAGTTAATGTTCTCCAGTCTGTCTATCAAACATGGGGGCGGAGCTAATGTTCTCCAGCCTGTCTATCAAACATGGGGGTGAAGCTAATGTTCTCCAGCCAGTCTATCAAACATGGGAGTGGAGCTAATGTTCTCCAGCCTGTCTATCAAACCTGGGGGTGAAGCTAATGTTCTCCAACCTGTCTATTAAGCATGGGGGTGAAGCTAATGTTTTCCAGCCAGTCTATCAAACATGGGGGTAAAGCTAATGTTCTTCAGCCTATCAAACATGGGGGTGAAGCTAATGTTCTCCAACCAGTCTATCAAACATGGAGGTGAAGCTAATGTTCTCCAGCCTGTCTTTCAAACATGGGGGTGAAGCTAATGTTCTCCAGCCAGTCTATCAAACATGGGGGTGGAGCTAATGTTCTCCAGCCAGTCTATCAAACATGGGGGTGGAGTTAATGTTCTCCAGTCTGTCTATCAAACATGGGGGTGAAGCTAATGTTCTCCAGACAGTCTATCAAACATGGGGGTGGAGCTAATGTTCTCCAGCCTGTCTATCAAACATGGGGGTGGAGCTAATGTTCCCCAACCTGTCTATTAAGCATGGGGGTGAAGCTAATATTCTCCAGCCAGTCTATCAAACATGGGGGTGAAGCTAATGTTCTCCAGCCTGTCTATCAAACATGGGGGTGGAGTTAATGTTCTCCAGTCTGTCTATCAAACATGGGGGTGGAGCTAATGTTCTCCAGCCTGTCTATAAAACATGGGGGTGGAGCTAATGTTCTCCAGCCTGTCTATCAAACATGGGGGTGGAGCTAATGTACTCCAGCCAGTCTATCAAACATGGGGGTGGAGCTAATGTTCTCCAGTCTTTCTATCAAACATGGGGGTGGAGCTAATGTTCTCCAGCCTGTCTATCAAACATGGGGGTGGAGCTAATGTTCTACAGCCAGTCTGTCAAACATGGGGGTGAAGCTAATGTTCTCCGGCCTGTCTATCAAACATGGGGGTGGAGCTAATGTTCTCCAGCCAGTCTATCAAACATGGGGGTGGAGTTAATGTTCTCCAGTCTGTCTATCAAACATGGGGGTGGAGCTAATGTTCTCCAGCCTGTCTATCAAACATGGGGGAGGAGCTAATGTTCTCCAGCCAGTCTATCAAACATGGGGTGGAGCTAATGTTCTCCAACCTGTCTATTAAGCATGGGGGTGGAGCTAATGTTCTCCAGTCTGTCTATTTAACATGGGGTGGAGCTAATGTTCTCCAACCTGTCTATTAAGCATGGGGGTGGAGCTAATGTTCTCCAGCCTGTCTATCAAACATGGGGGTGGAGCTAATGTTCTCCAACCTGTCTATTAAGCATAGGGGTGAAGCAAATTTTCTCCAGCCAGTCTATCAAACATGGGGGTGAAGCTAATGTTCTCCAGCCAGTCTATCAAACATGGGGGTGGAGTTAATGTTCTCCAGTCTGTCTATCAAACATGGGGGTGGAGCTAATGTTCTCCAGCCTGTCTATCAAACATGGGGGTGATGCTAATGTTCTCCAACCTGTCTATTAAGCATGGGGGTGAAGCTAATGTTCTCCAGCCAGTCAATCAAACATGGGGGTGAAGCTAATGTTCTCCAGCCAGTCTATCAAACATGGGGGTGGAGCTAATGTTCTCCAGTCTGTCTATCAAACATGGGGGCGGAGCTAATGTTCTCCAGCCAGTCTATCAAACATGGGGGTGAAGCTAATGTTCTCCAGCCTGTCTATCAAACATGGGGGTGGAGCTAATGTTCTCCAGCCAGTCTATCAAACATGGGGGTGAAGCTAATGTTCTCCAGCCTGTCTATCAAGCATGGGGGTGGAGCTAATGTTCTCCAGCCAGTCTATCAAACATGGGGGTGGAGCTAATGTTCTCCAACCTGTCTATTAAGCATGGGGGTGGAGCTAATGTTCTCCAGCCAGTCTATCAAACATGGGGGTGTAGCTAATGTTCTCCACCCTGTCTATTAAGCATGGGGTGGAGCTAATGTTCTCCAGCCTGTCTGTCAAACATGGGGGTGGAGCTAATGTTCTCCAACCTGTCTATTAAGCATGGGGGTGAAGCTAATGTTCTCCAGCTAGTCTATCAAACATGGGGGTGGAGCTAATGTTCTCCAGCCAGTTTATCAAACATGGGGGAGGAGTTAATGTTCTCCAGTCTTTCTATCAAACATGGGGGTGAAGCTAATGTTCTCCAGCCAGTCTATCAAACATGGGGGTGGAGCTAATGTTCTCCAACCTGTCTATTAAGCATGGAGGTGAAGCTAATGTTCTCCAGCCAGTCTATCAAACATGGGGGTGAAGCTAATGTTCTCCAGCCTGTCTATCAAACATGGGGGAGGAGCTAATGTTCTCCAGCCAGTCTATCAAACATGGGGGTGGAGCTAATGTTCTCCAACCTGTCTATTAAGCATGGGGGTGGAGCTAATGTTCTCCAGCCTATCTATCAAACATGGGGGTGGAGCTAATGTTCTCCAACCTGTCTATTAAGCATGGGGGTGAAGCTAATGTTCTCCAGCCAGTCTATCAAACATGGGGGTGGAGCTAATGTTCTCCAACCTGTCTATTAAGCATGGAGGTGAAGCTAATGTTCTCCAGCCAGTCTATCAAACATGGGGGTGAAGCTAATGTTCTCCAGCCTGTCTATCAAACATGGGGGAGGAGCTAATGTTCTCCAGCCAGTCTATCAAACATGGGGGTGGAGCTAATGTTCTCCAACCTGTCTATTAAGCATGGGGGTGGAGCTAATGTTCTCCAGCCTATCTATCAAACATGGGGGTGGAGCTAATGTTCTCCAACCTGTCTATTAAGCATGGGGGTGAAGCTAATGTTCTCCAGCCAGTCTATCAAACATGGGGGTGAAGCTAATGTTCTCCAGCCTGTCTATCAAACATGGGGGTGGAGCTAATGTTCTCCAGCCTGTCTATCAAACATGGGGGTGGAGCTAATGTTCTCCAGCCAGTCTATCAAACATGGGGGTGAAGCTAATGTTCTCCAGCCAGTCTATCAAACATGGGGTGAAGCTAATGTTCTCCAGCCTGTCTATCAAACCTGGGGGTGAAGCTAATGTTCTTCAGCCTGTCTATCAAACATGGGGGTGAAGCTAATGTTCTCCAGCCTGTCTATCAAACATGGGGGTGGAGCTAATGTTCTCCAGCCTGTCTATCAAACATGGGGGTGGAGCTAATGTTCTCCAGCCAGTCTATCAAACATGGGGGTGGAGCTAATGTTCTCCAACCTGTCTATTAAGCATGGGGGTGGAGCTAATGTTCTCCAGCCTATCTATCAAACATGGGGGTGGAGCTAATGTTCTCCAACCTGTCTATTAAGCATGGGGGTGAAGCTAATGTTCTCCAGCCAGTCTATCAAACATGGGGGTGAAGCTAATGTTCTCCAGCCTGTCTATCAAACATGGGGGTGGAGCTAATGTTCTCCAGCCTGTCTATCAAACATGGGGGTGGAGCTAATGTTCTCCAGCCAGTCTATCAAACATGGGGGTGAAGCTAATGTTCTCCAGCCAGTCTATCAAACATGGGGTGAAGCTAATGTTCTCCAGCCTGTCTATCAAACCTGGGGGTGAAGCTAATGTTCTTCAGCCTGTCTATCAAACATGGGGGTGAAGCTAATGTTCTCCAGCCTGTCTATCAAACATGGGGGTGGAGCTAATGTTCTCCAGCCTGTCTATCAAACATGGGGGTGGAGCTAATGTTCTCCAACCTGTCTATTTAGCATGGGGGTGAAGCTAATGTTCTCCAGCCAGTCTATCAAACATGGGGTGAACCTAATGTTCTCCAGCCTGTCTATCAAACATGGGGGTGGAGCTAATGTTCTCCAGCCTGTCTATTAAGCATGGGGGTGAAGCTAATGTTCTCCAGCCAGTCTATCAAACATGGGGGTGAAGCTAATGTTCTCCAGCCTGTCTATCAAACATGGGGGTGGAGCTAATGTTCTCCAGCCAGTCTATGAAACATGGGGGTGGAGTTAATGTTCTACAACCTGTCTATTAAGCATGGGGGTGGAGCTAATGTTCTCCAGCCTGTCTATCAAACATGGGGGTGGAGCTAATGTTCTCCAACCTGTCTATTAAGCATGGGGGTGAAGCTAATGTTCTCCAGCCAGTCTATCAAACATGGGGGTGAAGCTAATGTTCTCCAGCCTGTCTATCAAACATGGGGGTGGAGCTAATGTTCTCCAACCTGTCTATTAAGCATGGGGGTGGAGCTAATGTTCTCCAGCCTGTCTATCAAACATGGGGGTGAAGCTAATGTTCTCCAGCCAGTCTATCAAACATGGGGGTGAAGCTAATGTTCTCCAGCCTGTCTATCAAACATGGGGGTGGAGCTAATGTTCTCCAACCTGTCTATTAAGCATGGGGGTGGAGCTAATGTTCTCCAGCCTGTCTATCAAACATGGGGGTGAAGCTAATGTTCTCCAGCCAGTCTATCAAACATGGGGGTGAAGCTTGTGACAGACGCTCTTTCTTTTGGATGTCATCACTATTCAGTTGCCCACCGGGTCATTCACTGGCCTTTTCTTAATTAGGTTCCAGACAATGTCATTGTATTTTGATACTGTTACAGGCAATGTCATTGTAGTTTGGATTGTATTATAAACTGCCATTGTGTTAATTGATTACGTCACAGACAATGGCATTGTTCGGATTGAGTGTATTACAGACGTCTCTATTGTATCGCTGATTGCGTCACCGGCAGAGTTGAGGGATTGTGTGCCCTGCTGCTATTGGTCGGTGTGTGTCATGCAATAGGAGACTTGTGTATATAAGGCCTAGAGTGGCACTAATAAAGACACTTCACCTTTACCCTCAATACTGAAGTTCTGTCTCTTATTGGGGGAAACGCTATATTACAATTCACTAGCCCTTGGAAGGGCTGTTCCTGGTTCCTCACGGACGACTCTGGAATTCCAGCAGCACCTCTTACGATTGGGAAAAGGACGTCTCGGGCAGTGAAGCCCTCCGGCGATAAGGGTTATCGCTACAAAGCTAATGTTCTCCAGCCAGTCTATCAAACATGGGGGTGGAGCTAATGTTCTCCAGTCTGTCTATGAAACATGGGGGCGGAGCTAATGTTCTCCAGCCAGTCTATCAAACATGGGGTTAAGCTATTGTTCTCCAGCCTGTCTAACAAACATGGGGGTGAAGCTAATGTTCTCCAGCCAGTCTATCAAACATGGGGGTGAAGCTAATGTTCTCCAGCCAGTCTATCAAACATGGGGGTGGAGCTAATGTTCTCCAGCCAGTCTATCAAACATGGGGGTGAAGCTAATGTTCTCCAGTCTGTCTATCAAACATGGGGATGAAGCTAATGTTCTCCAGCCAGTCTATCAAACATGGGGGTGGAGCTAATGTTCTCCAGCCTGGCTATCAAACATGGGGGTGAAGCTAATGTTCTCCAGCCAGTCTATCAAACATGGGAGTGAAGCTAATGTTATCCAGTCTATCAAACATGGGGGCAGAGCTAATGTTCTCCATCTTGTCTATCAAACATTGGGGCTGAAGCTAATGTTCTCCAGCCAGTCTATCAAACATGGGGTGAAGCTAATGTTCTCCAGCCTGTCTATCAAACACGGGGGTGAAGCTAATGTTCTCCAGCCAGTCTATCAAACATGGGGTGAAGCTAATGTTCTCCAGCCTGTCTATCAAACATGGGGGTGGAGCTAATGTTCTCCAGCCTGTCTATCAAACATGGGGGTGAAGCTAAAGTTCTCCAGCCTGTCTATCAAACATGGGGGTGGAGCTAATGTTCTCCAGCCAGTCTATCAAATATTGTGGTGAAACTAATGTTCTCCAGCCTGTCTATCAAACATGGGGGTGAAGCTAATGTTCTCCAGCCAGTCTATCAAACATTGGGGTGGAGCTAATGTTCTCCAGCCTGTCTAACAAACATGGGGGTGAAGCTAATGTTCTCCAGCCAGTCTATCAAACATGGGGGTGGAGCTAATGTTCTCCAGCCTGTCAATCAAACATGGAGGTGAAGCTAATGTTCTCCAGCCAGTTTATCAAACATGGGGGTGAAGCTAATGTTCTCCAGCCAGTCTATCAAACATGGGGTGAAGCTAATGTTCTCCAGCCTGTCTATCAAACATGGGGGTGGAGCTAATGTTCTCCAGCCTGTCTATCAAACATGGGGGTGAAGCTAATGTTCTCCAGCCTGTCTATCAAACATGGGGGTGGAGCTAATGTTCTCCAGCCAGTCTATCAAATATTGTGGTGAAACTAATGTTCTCCAGCCTGTCTATCAAACATGGGGGTGGAGCTAAAGTTCTACAGCCTGTCTATCAAACATGGGGGTGAAGCTAATGTTCTCCAGCCAGTATATCAAACATGGGGGGGGAGCTAATGTTCTCCAGCCTGTCTATCAAACATGGGGGTGAAGCTAATGTTCTCCAGCCAGTATATCAAACATGGGGGTGGAGCTAATGTTCTCAAGTCTGTCTATCAAACATGGGGTGAAGCTAATGTTCTCCAGTCTGTCTATCAAACATGGGAGTGGACCTAATGTTCTCCAGCCTGTCTATCAAACATGGGGGTGGAGCTAATGTTCTCCAGCCTGTCTATCAAACATGGGGGTGAAGCTAATGTTCTCCAGCCAGTATATCAAACATGGGGGTGGAGCTAATGTTCTCAAGTCTGTCTATCAAACATGGGGTGAAGCTAATGTTCTCCAGCCTGTCTATCAAACATGGGGGTGGACCTAATGTTCTCCAGCCTGTCTATCAAACATGGGGGTGGAGCTAATGTTCTCCAGCCAGTCTATCAAATATTGGGGTGAAACTAATGTTCTCCAGCCAGTCTATCAAACATGGGGGTGAAGCTAATGTTCTCCAGCCAGTCTATCAAACATGGGGTGAAGCTAATGTTCTCCAGCCTGTCTATCAAACATTGGAGTGGAGCTAATGTTCTCCAGCCTGTCTATCAAACATGGGGGTGAAGCTAATGTTCTCCAGCCAGTCTATCAAATATTGGGGTGAAACTAATGTTCTCCAACCTGTCTATCAAACATGGGGGTGAAGCTAATGTTCTCCAGCCAGTATATCAAACATGGGGGTGGAGCTAATGTTCTCCAGCCTGTCTATCAAACATGGGGGTGAAGCTAATGTTCTCCAGCAAGTATATCAAACATGGGGGTGGAGCTAATGTTCTCCAGTCTGTCTATCAAACATGGGGGTGGAGCTAATGTTCTCCAGCCAGTCTATCAAACATGGGGGCAGGGCTAATGTTCTCCAGCCTGTCTATCAAGCATAAGGGGGCCGAGCTAATGTTCTCCAGCCTGTCTATCAAGCATAAGGGGTGGGGCTAATGTTCTCCAGCCTGTCTATCAAACATGGGGGCAGAGCTAATGTTCTCACTCTTGTCTATCAAACATGGTGGTGAAGCTAATGTTCTCCAGCCAGTCTATCAAACATTGGGGTGGAGCTAATATTCTCCAGCCTGTCTAACAAACATGGGGGTGAAGCTAATGTTATCCAGCCAGTCTATCAAACATGGGGGTGGAGCTAATGTTCTCCAGCCTGTCTATCAAACATGGGGGTGAAGCTAATGTTCTCCAGCCAGTTTATCAAACATGGGGGTGAAGCTAATGTTCTCCAGCCAGTCTATCAAACATGGGGTGAAGCTAATGTTCTCCAGCCTGTCTATCAAACATGGGGGTGAAGCTAATGTTCTCCAGCCAGTCTATCAAACATGGGGTGAAGCTAATGTTCTCCAGCCTGTCTATCAAACATGGGGGTGGAGCTAATGTTCTCCAGTCTATCAAACATGGGGGCAGAGCTAATGTTCTCACTCTTGTCTATCAAACATGGTGGTGAAGCTAATGTTCTCCAGCCAGTCTATCAAACATTGGGGTGGAGCTAATGTTCTCCAGCCTGTCTAACAAACATGGGGGTGAAGCTAATGTTATCCAGCCAGTCTATCAAACATGGGGGTGGAGCTAATGTTCTCCAGCCTGTCTATCAAACATGGGGGTGAAGCTAATGTTCTCCAGCCAGTTTATCAAACATGGGGGTGAAGCTAATGTTCTCCAGCCAGTCTATCAAACATGGGGTGAAGCTAATGTTCTCCAGCCTGTCTATCAAACATGGGGGTGAAGCTAATGTTCCCCAGGCAGTCTATCAAACATGGGGTGAAGCTAATGTTCTCCAGCCTGTCTATCAAACATGGGGGTGGAGCTAATGTTCTCCAGCCTGTCTATCAAACATGGGGGTGAAGCTAATGTTCTCCAGCCTGTCTATCAAACATGGGGGTGGAGCTAATGTTCTCCAGCCAGTCTATCAAATATTGGGGTGAAACTAAAGTTCTCCAGCCTGTCTATCAAACATGGGGGTGAAGCTAATGTTCTCCAGCCAGTATATCAAACATGGGGGTGGAGCTAATGTTCTCCAGCCTGTCTATCAAACATGGGGGTGAAGCTAATGTTCTCCAGCCAGTATATCAAACATGGGGGTGGAGCTAATGTTCTCCAGCCTGTCTATCAAACATGGGGGTGGACCTAATGTCCTCCAGCCTGTCTATCAAACATGGGGGTGAAGCTAATGTTCTCTAGCCTGTCTATCAAACATGGGGGTGGAGCTAATGTTCTCCAGCCAGTCTATCAAATATTGGGGTGAAACTAATGTTCTCCAGCCTGTCTATCAAACATGGGGTGAAGCTAATGTTCTCCAGCCTGTCTATCAAACATGGGGGTGGACCTAATGTTCTCCAGCCTGTCTATCAAACATGGGGGTGAAGCTAATGTTCTCCAGCCTGTCTATCAAACATGGGGGTGGAGCTAATGTTCTCCAGCCAGTCTATCAAATATTGGGGTGAAACTAATGTTCTCCAGCCTGTCTATCAAACATGGGGGTGAAGCTAATGTTCTCCAACCTGTCTATCAAACATGGGGGTGAAGCTAATGTTCTCCAGCCTGTCTATCAAACATGGGGGTGAAGCTAATGTTCTCCAGCCAGTCTATCAAACATGGGGGTGGAGCTAATGTTCTCCAACCTGTCTATGAAGCATGGGGGTGAAGCTAATGTTCTCCAACCTGTCTATCAAACATGGGGGTGAAGCTAATGTTCTCCAGTCTGTCTATCAAACATGGGGGTGGGGCTAATGTTCTCCAGCCAGTCTATCAAACATGGGGGTGGAGCTAATGTTCTCCAGCCTGTCTATCAAACATGGGGGTGAAGCTAATGTTCTCCAGCCAGTCTATCAAATATTGGGGTGAAACTAATGTTCTCCAGCCTGTCTATCAAACATGGGGGTGAAGCTAATGTTCTCCAGCCAGTATATCAAACATGGGGGTGGAGTTAATGTTCAGCAGTCTGTCTATCAAACATGGGGGTGGAGCTAATGTTCTCCAGCCAGTCTATCAAACATGGGGGTGAACCTAATGTTCTCCAGCCTGTCTATCAAACATGGGGGTGAAGCTAATGTTCTCCAGCCAGTATATCAAACATGGGGGTGGAGCTAATGTTCACCAGTCTGTCTATCAAACATGGGGGTGGAGCTAATGTTCTCCAGCCTGTCTATCAAACATGGGGGTGGAGCTAATGTTCTCCAGCCAGTCTATCAAACATGGGGGCAGGGCTAATGTTCTCCAGCCTGTCTATCAAGCATAAGCCTGGAGTTTATTGTACAGGAAACAATGTAACAGCCAGGAGCCCCTGCAACTATTTATTGTACATGAAACAATGTAACAGCCAGGAGCCCCTGCAACTATTTATTGTACAGGAAACAATGTAACAGCCAGGAGCCTTTGCAACTATTTATTGTACATGAAACAATGTAACAGCCAGGAGCCCCTGCAACTATTTATTATACAGGAAACAACGTAACAGCCTGGAGCCCCTGCAACTATTTATTGTTTAGGAAACAATGTAACAGCCAGGAGCCCCTGCAACTATTTATTATACAGGAAACAATGTAACAGCCAGGAGCCCCTGCAACTATTTATTGTTTAGGAAACAATGTAACAGCCAGGAGCCCCTGCAACTATTTATTGTTTAGGAAACAATGTAACAGCCAGGAGCCCCTGCAACTTTTTATTGTTTAGGAAACAATGTAACAGCCAGGAGCCCCTGCAACTATTTATTGTTTAGGAAACAATGTAACAGCCAGGAGCCCCTGCAACTATTTATTGTTTAGGAAACAATGTAACAGCCTGGAGCCCCTGCAACTATTTATTGTTTAGGAAACAATGTAACAGCCAGGAGCCCCTGCAACTATTTATTGTACAGGAAACAATGTAACAGCCAGGAGCCCCTGCAACTATTTATTGTATAGGAAACAATGCTACAGCCAGGAGCCCCTGCAGCTATTTAGTGTATAGGAAACAATGTAACAGCCAGGAGCCCCTGCAACTATTTATTGTACAGGAAACAATGTAACAGCCTGGAGCCCCTGCAACTATTTATTGTATAGGAAACAATGTAACAGCCAGGAGCACCTGCAACTATTTATTGTACAGGAAACAATGTAACAGCCAGGAGCCCCTGCAACTATTTATTGTACAGGAAACAATGTAACAGCCAGGAGCCCCTGCAACTATTTATTGTACAGGAAACAATGTAACAGCCTGGAGCCCCTGCAACTATTTAGTGTATAGGAAACAATGTAACAGCCTGGAGACCCTGCAACTATTTATTGTATAGGAAACAATGTAACAGCCAGGAGCCCCTGCAACTATTTATTGTTTAGGAAACAATGTAACAGCCAGGAGCCCCTGCAACTATTTATTGTTTAGGAAACAATGTAACAGCCTGGAGCCCCTGCAACTATTTATTGTTTAGGAAACAATGTAACAGCCAGGAGCCCCTGCAACTATTTATTGTACAGGAAACAATGTAACAGCCAGGAGCCCCTGCAACTATTTATTGTACAGGAAACAATGTAACAGCCAGGAGCCCCTGCAACTATTTATTGTATAGGAAACAATGCTACAGCCAGGAGCCCCTGCAGCTATTTAGTGTATAGGAAACAATGTAACAGCCAGGAGCCCCTGCAACTATTTATTGTACAGGAAACAATGTAACAGCCTGGAGCCCCTGCAACTATTTATTGTATAGGAAACAATGTAACAGCCAGGAGCACCTGCAACTATTTATTGTACAGGAAACAATGTAACAGCCAGGAGCCCCTGCAACTATTTATTGTACAGGAAACAATGTAACAGCCAGGAGCCCCTGCAACTATTTATTGTACAGGAAACAATGTAACAGCCTGGAGCCCCTGCAACTATTTAGTGTATAGGAAACAATGTAACAGCCTGGAGACCCTGCAACTATTTATTGTATAGGAAACAATGTAACAGCCAGGAGCCCCTGCAACTATTTATTGTATAGGAAACAATGTAACAGCCAGGAGCCCCTGCAACTATTTATTGTACAGGAAACAATGTAACAGCCAGGAGCCCCTGCAACTATTTAGTGTATAGGAAACAATGTAACAGCCTGGAGACCCTGCAACTATTTATTGTATAGGAAACAATGTAACAGCCAGGAGCCCCTGCAACTATTTATTGTTTAGGAAACAATGTAACAGCCAGGAGCCCCTGCAACTATTTATTGTACAGGAAACAATGTAACAGCCAGGAGCCTTTGCAACTATTTATTGTACATGAAACAATGTAACAGCCAGGAGCCCCTGCAACTATTTATTGTACAGTAAACAATGTAACAGCCAGGAGCCCCTGCAACTATTTATTATACAGGAAACAACGTAACAGCCTGGAGCCCCTGCAACTATTTATTGTTTAGGAAACAATGTAACAGCCAGGAGCCCCTGCAACTATTTATTATACAGGAAACAATGTAACAGCCAGGAGCCCCTGCAACTATTTATTGTTTAGAAAACAATGTAACAGCCAGGAGCCCCTGCAACTATTTATTGTTTAGGAAACAATGTAACAGCCAGGAGCCCCTGCAACTATTTATTGTTTAGGAAACAATGTAACAGCCAGGAGCCCCTGCAACTATTTATTGTTTAGGAAACAATGTAACAGGCAGGAGCCCCTGCAACTATTTATTATACAGGAAACAATGTAACAGCCTGGAGACCCTGCAACTATTTATTGTACAGGAAACAATGTAACAGCCAGGAGCCCCTGCAACTATTTATTGTTTAGGAAACAATGTAACAGCCAGGAGCCCCTGCAACTATTTATTGTTTAGGAAACAATGTAACAGCCAGGAGCCCCTGCAACTATTTATTATACAGGAAACAATGTAACAGCCAGGAGCCCCTGCAACTATTTAGTGTATAGGAAACAATGTAACAGCCAGGAGCCCCTGCAACTATTTATAGTACAGGAAACAATGTAACAGCCAGGAGCCCCTGCAACTATTTATTGTATAGGAAACAATGTAACAGCCAGGAGCCCCTGCAACTATTTATTGTTTAGGAAACAATGTAACAGCCAGGAGCCCCTGCAACTATTTAGTGTACAGGAAACAATGTAACAGCCAGGAGCCCCTGCAACTGTTTAGTGTATAGGAAACAATGTAACAGCCAGGAGCCCCTGCAACTATTTATTGTTTAGGAAACAATGTAACAGCCAGGAGCCCCTGCAACTATTTATTGTACAGGAAACAATGTAACAGCCAGGAGCCCCTGCAACTATTTATTGTATAGGAAACAATGTAACAGCCTGGAGACCCTGCAACTATTTATTGTATAGGAAACAATGTAACAGCCAGGAGCCCCTGCAACTATTTAGTGTACAGGAAACAATGTAACAGCCAGGAGCCCCTGCAACTATTTAGTGTATAGGAAACAATGTAACAGCCAGGAGCCCCTGCAACTATTTATTGTTTAGGAAACAATGTAACAGCCAGGAGCCCCTGCAACTATTTATTGTACAGGAAACAATGTAACAGCCAGGAGCCCATGCAACTATTTATTGTATAGGAAACAATGTAACAGCCTGGAGACCCTGCAACTATTTATTGTATAGGAAACAATGTAACAGCCAGAAGCCCCTGCAACTATTTATTGTACAGGAAACAATGTAACAGCCAGGAGCCCCTGCAACTATTTATTGTATAGGAAACAATGTAACAGCCAGGAGCCCCTGCAACTATTTATTGTACAGGAAACAATGTAACAGCCAGGAGCCCCTGCAACTATTTATTGTATAGGAAACAATGTAACAGCCAGGAGCCCCTGCAACTATTTATTGTACAGGAAACAATGTAACAGCCATGAGCCCCTGCAACTATTTATTGTATAGGAAACAATGTAACAGCCAGGAGCCCCTGCAACTATTTATTGTACAGGAAACAATGTAACAGCCAGGAGCCCCTGCAACTATTTAGTGTATAGGAAACAATGTAACAGCCTGGAGACCCTGCAACTATTTATTGTATAGGAAACAATGTAACAGCCAGGAGCCCCTGCAACTATTTATTGTTTAGGAAACAATGTAACAGCCAGGAGCCCCTGCAACTATTTATTGTACAGGAAACAATGTAACAGCCAGGAGCCCCTGCAACTATTTATTGTACAGGAAACAATGTAACAGCCAGGAGCCCCTGCAACTATTTATTGTACAGGAAACAATGTAACAGCCAGGAGCCCCTGCAACTATTTATTGTACAGGAAACAATGTAACAGCCAGGAGCCCCTGCAACTATTTATTGTATAGGAAACAATGTAACAGCCAGGAGCCCCTGCAACTATTTATTGTACAGGAAACAATGTAACAGTCAGGAGCCCCTGCAACTATTTATTGTATAGGAAACAATGTAACAGCCAGGAGCCCCTGCAACTATTTATTGTACAGGAAACAATGTAACAGCCAGGAGCCCCTGCAACTATTTAGTGTATAGGAAACAATGTAACAGCCAGGAGCCCCTGCAACTATTTAGTGTATAGGAAACAATGTAACAGCCAGGAGCCCCTGCAACTATTTATTATACAGGAAACAATGTAACAGCCAGGAGCCCCTGCAACTATTTATTGTACAGGAAACAATGTAACAGCCAGGAGCCCCTGCAACTATTTAGTGTACAGGAAACAATGTAACAGCCAGGAGCCCCTGCAACTATTTAGTGTATAGGAAACAATGTAACAGCCAGGAGACCCTGCAACTATTTATTGTATAGGAAACAATGTAACAGCCTGGAGACCCTGCAACTATTTATTGTATAGGAAACAATGTAACAGCCAGGAGCTCCTGCAACTATTTATTGTATAGGAAACAATGTAACAGCCAGGAGCCCCTGCAACTATTTATTGTATAGGAAACAATGTAACAGCCTGGAGACCCTGCAACTATTTATTGTACAGGAAACAATGTAACAGCCAGGAGCCCCTGCAACTATTTATTGTACAGGAAACAATGTAACAGCCTGGAGCCCCTGCAACTATTTATTGTACAGGAAACAATGTAACAGCCAGGAGCCCCTGCAACTATTTATTGTATAGGAAACAATGTAACAGCCTGGAGACCCTGCAACTATTTATTGTACAGGAAACAATGTAACAGCCTGGAGCCCCTGCAACTATTTATTGTACAGGAAACAATGTAACAGCCAGGAGCCCCTGCAACTATTTATTGTACAGGAAACAATGTAACAGCCTGGAGACCCTGCAACTATTTATTGTACAGGAAACAATGTAACAGCCTGGAGACCCTGCAACTATTTATTGTATAGGAAACAATGTAACAGCCTGGAGACCCTGCAACTATTTATTGTTTAGGAAACAATGTAACAGCCAGGAGCTCCTGCAACTATTTATTGTACAGGAAACAATGTAACAGCCAGGAGCCCCTGCAACTATTTATTGTATAGGAAACAATGTAACAGCCAGGAGCCCCTGCAACTATTTATTGTATAGGAAACAATGTAACAGCCTGGAGACCCTGCAACTATTTATTGTACAGGAAACAATGTAACAGCCTGGAGCCCCTGCAACTATTTATTGTACAGGAAACAATGTAACAGCCAGGAGCCCCTGCAACTATTTATTGTACAGGAAACAATGTAACAGCCTGGAGACCCTGCAACTATTTATTGTACAGGAAACAATGTAACAGCCAGGAGCCCCTGCAACTATTTATTGTACAGGAAACAATGTAACAGCCTGGAGACCCTGCAACTATTTATTGTATAGGAAACAATGTAACAGCCTGGAGACCCTGCAACTATTTATTGTTTAGGAAACAATGTAACAGCCAGGAGCTCCTGCAACTATTTATTGTACAGGAAACAATGTAACAGCCAGGAGCCCCTGCAACTATTTATTGTACAGGAAACAATGTAACAGGCAGGAGCCCCTGCAACTATTTATTATACAGGAAACAATGTAACAGCCAGGAGCCCCTGCAACTATTTATTGTATAGGAAACAATGTAACAGCCAGGAGCTCCTGCAACTATTTATTGTACAGGAAACAATGTAACAGCCAGGAGCCCCTGCAACTATTTATTGTACAGGAAACAATGTAACAGGCAGGAGCCCCTGCAACTATTTATTATACAGGAAACAATGTAACAGCCAGGAGCCCCTGCAACTATTTATTGTACAGGAAACAATGTAACAGCCAGGAGCCCCTGCAACTATTTATTATACAGGAAACAATGTAACAGCCAGGAGCCCCTGCAACTATTTATTGTACAGGAAACAATGTAACAGGCAGGAGCCCCTGCAACTATTTATTATACAGGAACCAATGTAACAGCCAGGAGCCCCTGCAACTATTTATTGTACAGGAAACAATGTAACAGCCAGGAGACCCTGCAACTATTTAGTGTATAGGAAACAATGTAACAGCCAGGAGCCCCTGCAACTATTTATTATACAGGAAACAATGTAACAGCCAGGAGCCCCTGCAACTATTTATTATACAGGAAACAATGTAACAGGCAGGAGCCCCTGCAACTATTTATTATACAGGAAACAATGTAACAGCCTGGAGCCCCTGCAACTATTTATTGTACAGGAAACAATGTAACAGCCAGGAGCCCCTGCAACTATTTATTGTACAGGAAACAATGTAACAGCCAGGAGCCCCTGCAACTATTTATTGTATAGGAAACAATGTAACAGCCAGGAGCACCTGCAACTATTTATTGTACAGGAAACAATGTAACAGCCAGGAGCCCCTGCAACTATTTATTGTACAGGAAACAATGTAACAGGCAGGAGCCCCTGCAACTATTTATTATACAGGAAACAATGTAACAGCCAGGAGCCCCTGCAACTATTTATTGTATAGGAAACAATGTAACAGCCAGGAGCCCCTGCAACTATTTATTGTATAGGAAACAATGTAACAGCCAGGAGCCCCTGCAACTATTTATTGTATAGGAAACAATGTAACAGCCAGGAGCCCCTGCAACTATTTATTGTATAGGAAACAATGTAACAGCCTGGAGCCCCTGCAACTATTTATTGTATAGGAAACAATGTAACAGCCTGGAGCCCCTGCAACTATTTATTGTACAGGAAACAATGTAATAGCCAGGAGCCCCTGCAACTATTTATTGTATAGGAAACAATGTAACAGCCAGGAGCCCCTGCAACTATTTATTGTATAGGAAACAATGTAACAGCCAGGAGCCCCTGCAACTATTTATTGTATAGGAAACAATGTAACAGCCAGGAGCCCCTGCAACTATTTATTGTATAGGAAACAATGTAACAGCCTGGAGCCCCTGCAACTATTTATTGTACAGGAAACAATGTAATAGCCAGGAGCCCCTGCAACTATTTATTGTACAGGAAACAATGTAATAGCCAGGAGCCCCTGCAACTATTTATTGTACAGGAAACAATGTAACAGCCAGGAGCCCCTGCAACTATTTATTGTACAGGAAACAATGTAATAGCCAGGAGCCCCTGCAACTATTTATTGTACAGGAAACAATGTAATAGCCAGGAGCCCCTGCAACTATTTATTATACAGGAAACAATGTAACAGCCAGGAGCCCCTGCAACTATTTATTGTACAGGAAACAATGTAATAGCCAGGAGCCCCTGCAACTATTTATTATACAGGAAACAATGTAACAGCCAGGAGCCCCTGCAACTATTTATTGTATAGGAAACAATGTAACAGCCAGGAGCCCCTGCAACTATTTATTATACAGGAAACAATGTAACAGCCAGGAGCCGCTGCAATTGTTTATTATACAGGAAACAATGTACCAAATGAACTGACATAAGAAGCGCTGTCACTTTAGGACTTAAAGGGACCCAGTTGCGCCTCTTTCTATATCAGTTTCGGGGCTGCCACGCGGCAGCGCGCGCGCTCACAGAGGGGCCCCCCGGGAACTTGCCGCTGGAAACCTCGGCGTCATCCGTCCTGGTCGGGGGACAAGATGTGATTAATAGATAATTATTTACAGGCCTCTGGAAGAGGAGAGGGGACGCCGCGTACCGCCGCGGAGGTTCTCCTAGGTACAAACGCGTCATCGGCACGGGCAACGCCGGATCGCGTCGGCCTCGGACGGACGCCCGGGGTCCATACGCCTGATTTAAATATTAAAATCAGATGAAAAACCTGCCACCCCCCCCCCCTTCCTAATGGGTGTTGCTGAACCACATGTCCCAGCATGCCAAATATGGAGGCCCGGCCAGGATGTCTTATGCTGGACGCACACTGGCAGATTTTATTGGGAATTTCCCATCCATTAAAGTGGACCAAAATCCTCACCATTAGGAATTACCCATCCATTAAAGTGGGCCCAAAATTCTCACCATTGGGAATTACCCATCCATTAAAGTGGGCCCAAAATTCTCACCATTGGGAATTACCCATCCATTAAAGTGGACCCAAAATTCACACCATTGGGAGTTACCCACCCATTAAAGTGGACCAAAATTCACACCATTGGGAATTACCCATCCATTAAAGTGGACCAAAATCCTCACCATTGGGAATTACCTATCTATTAAAGTGGACCAAAATTCTCACCATTAGGAATTACCCATCCATTAAAGTGGACCAAAGATTCTCACCATTGGGAATTACCCACCCATTAAAGTGGACCAAAATTCTCACCATTGGGAATTTCCCATCCATTAAAGTGGACCAAAATTCTCACCATTGGGAATTACCCACCCATTAAAGTGGACCCAAAATTCTCACCATTGGGAATTACCCACCCATTAAAGTGGACCCAAAATTCTCACCATTGGGAATTACCCACCCATTAAAGTGGACCAAAAATTCTCACCATTGGGAATTTCCCACCCATTAAAGTGGACCAAAATTCACACCATTGGGAATTACCCACCCATTAAAGTGGACCAAAATTCTCACCATTAGGAATTACCCATCCATTAAAGTGGACCCAAAATACTCACCATTGGGAATTACCCATCCATTAAAGTGGACCAAAATTCACACCATTGGGAATTACCCAGCCATTAAAGTGGACCAAAATTCACACCATTGGGAATTACCCATCCATTAAAGTGGACCAAAATTCACACCATTGGGAATTACCCATCCATTAAAGTGGACCAAAATTCACACCATTGGGAATTACCCAGCCATTAAAGTGGACCAAAATTCACACCATTGGGAATTACCCAGCCATTAAAGTGGACCCAAAATTCTCACCATTGGGAATTACCCACCCATTAAAGTGGACCAAAGATTCTCACCATTGGGAATTACCCACCCATTAAAGTGGACCAAAATCCTCACCATTGGGAATTACCCATCCATTAAAGTGGACCAAAATTCACACCATTGGGAATTACCCAGCCATTAAAGTGGACCAAAGATTCTCACCATTGGGAATTACCCACCCATTAAAGTGGACCAAAATCCTCACCATTGGGAATTACCCAGCCATTAAAGTGGACCAAAATTCAATTTCTCACCATTAGGAATTACCCATCCATTAAAGTGGACCCAAAATACTCACCATTGGGAATTAACCACCCATTAAAGTGGACCAAAATTCTCACCATTAGGAATTACCCAGCCATTAAAGTGGACCCAAAATACTCACCATTGGGAATTACCCATCCATTAAAGTGGACCAAAATTCACACCATTGGGAATTACCCACCCATTAAAGTGGACCAAAATTCACACCATTGGGAATTACCCATCCATTAAAGTGGACCAAAATCCTCACCATTGGGAATTACCTATCTATTAAAGTGGACCAAAATTCTCACCATTAGGAATTACCCATCCATTAAAGTGGACCCAAAATACTCACCATTGGGAATTACCCATCCATTAAAGTGGACCAAAATTCACACCATTGGGAATTTTCCACCCATTAAAGTGGACCAAAAATTCTCACCATTGGGAATTACCCACCCATTAAAGTGGACCAAAAATTCTCACCATTAGGAATTACCCATCAATTAAAGTGGACTAAAATTCACACCATTGGGAATTACCCAGCCATTAAAGTGGACCAAAATTCTCACCATTGGGAATTACCCACCCATTAAAGTGGACCAAAGATTCTCACTATTGGGAGTTACCCACCCATTAAAGTGGACCAAAAATTCTCACCATTGGGAATTACCCATCCATTAAAGTGGACCAAAATTCACACCATTGGGAATTAACCACCCATTAAAGTGGACCAAAGATTCTCACTATTGGGAGTTACCCACCCATTAAAGTGGACCAAAAATTCTCACCATTGGGAATTACCCACCCATTAAAGTGGACCAAAATTCACACCATTGGGAATTAACCACCCATTAAAGTGGACCAAAAATTCTCACCATTGGGAATTACCCACCCATTAAAGTGGACCAAAGATTCTCACTATTGGGAGTTACCCACCCATTAAAGTGGACCAAAAATTCTCACCATTGGGAATTACCCACCCATTAAAGTGGACCAAAACCCACTCTATAAGATTCCCGGGCCAATCGATTCCCTCCCCTGGGGCATCCAAAATCGGGATGCCCCGCTGTGTGATACCCCCTATACACTTATTTTGCTTCCCGGTCCAACGGCGCATGTGCAAGCCGCGGGCGCTTCCCCGCTATCACTTTAGCAGGGCGCATTGCCAGGCATTTGTGAATGGCCAGTCCCTGTTAGAGGGAAGCGAGGGATGCGGACGCCAGCGCGGAACCGCTGACCTTAGACGAAGGCTTAGACGCCGTGACATCAGTGGCTCCCAGCGTGCTGATTGGACGAGCGGCTGCGCATGCGCCGTAGAACCGGGAAGAGGTGAGTTGGCATTGGTGATCTGGGGGGTTTCACACAGCGGGGCATCCCCGATCGGGGAGCCCTGGGGGAAGGGAGCAAATCCCAGGATAGTCAAAATCCTGGGTTTTGGTTCACTATAAAGTGTAACGAAAGACGGCATGGCCGGACGCTGGCCATTTGGGATGCCCCGCTGTGTGAACTCCCCCGGTCGCGGCAAAACTTACCTTAAATCTCTGGCATCTCTGGGGTGAAGCGCGCTCCCGCATATCCAGATAGGCCGGAGGACGGGCGCGTGCACTCATCTAAAGGGAAGCTGGGGATGCGGCCGCTCCCTATTGCCGAGCTGCATGCCGATCATTAATATGACTCCGATCCACACATGCACCATGTAACAGAGGCAAGGTAAGTTTTTATGGGTGATTGGGGGGGGGGTTCACACAGCAGGACAATCCTAAATTGGGATGCCCCCCAAAAATCCCGGGGTTTTTATTTTTTAAGCTTTAAAGCTAAACAAAACCTGGGATTTTGACTTTTCTGGGTATTTGGGATGCCCCAGGACAGTGAAAATCCTTGTTTTTAAGCTTTAAAGCAGATCAAAACCGGGGATTTTGACCTTTCTGGGTTTTGTTTTTTGCCTCCCGATCGGGGATGCCCCACTGTGTGAAACCCCTGAATCGCCCGAACAAACTCACCTTTCCCCTTTCCTACGGTGCATGCGCGGGCTCTCGTCCAATCAGAGCCATTTGCTGTGCATATTAATGATCGGAAGAAACGGTCCGCATCCCCAGCAGAGGGCGCTCTACCTGAATAAATGGACGCAGGAGCGCGCTCGCAGGCCAGGGATGCTGGGGATGCGCCCACCAGTGTTTATAGAGCTGCTGGAATAGGTGAGTTTTGCAGCACTCTAGGGGGGGCTGGAATTTCACAAAGCAGATGCCCAAAGGGGGAAGGCCAGCGGCCGCATTGGATTTTGTTTCGCTTTAAAGTGGACCAAAACCCACGCTGATCGGCCGGGAATCTATAAGATTCCCAGGCTGATCGATTCCCCCCCCCCCCCCCCCGGGGTATCCAAAATCAGGATGCCCCGCTGTGTGAAACCCCCCAGGTCGCCCCATACATTTACCTTGCTTTTCGGTCCAACGGCGCATTCGCGAGCCGCATCCCCGCTATCCCTCTAGCAGGGCGCGTGCCCACACCAGGCATTTGTGAATGGCAGCGTGGGCACGTCCCCTGTTAGAGGGAAGCGGGGGATGCGGCCGCCAGCACCCTGGCCTAAGACGAAGGCTTAGATGGTGTGACATCAGCGGCTCCGAGAGCGCTGATTGGACGAGCGGCTGCACATGCGCCATAGACCCGGGAAGAGGTGAGTTTGTTGGGGTGACCTGGGGGGTTTCACACAGTGATCGGGACGTCCCGGGGGCAAGTACCAAAACCCAGTATAGTCAAAATCCTAGATTTTGGTCCACTTTAAAGCAGAACAATACCTGGGTTTTGTTCCATGCCCGCTGTGTGGAGCCCCCCAGGAAGCTCAGAAAACTCAGTACGCCCCAATGGCGCATGCGTGGGCTTTCGTTGTTATGACGTAATTCAGCAGGCGATACTCATTCTAATCAATGCGGGGCGCACTGCCGCATCCCCTGCATCCCCTGCCATGCGTGTGCAGGGGATGCGGCAGTGCACGTTCCCCATTGGAAACAATGAGAGCCGCCTGCCGAATGACGTTGTCATAGCATATCATTGGATGAGAGCCCGGGCATGTGCCGATGGAACACGGCAAAGGGAGTTTTTTGGGGGTTTTCTGGGGGGGTTCACATGATTCCCGATTCGGAATGCCCCAGAGATAATCCAGAGGCCAGCCCTGGAATCTTTTAGATTCCAGGCCGGCCGCTGGTGGGTTTTGTTCCGCTTTAACCCCAGTCCTTTGTCTGGATATAATGGCAGAGATCACCAAAAGGGCAACTCATGGATTTAGAAGTGGTAAAAGATGGAGGAAAGCCTCTTTAAAGTGGACCTATCACCAGGAGTTTTACTATCTTGGTGGTAGGTCCTTGTCCCAGGGACTTTGGGATGCCCTGCCATGTGAAACCCCATGGATCGTCCAAAAGACTTACCTTTTCGCTGCTCCTACAGGTGTATGCGCAGCCTCTTGTCCAATCAGCCTAAGGACTAAGTGTCTCTGGGGCATCCCGAATCAGGGCCGGTCGGACTAAGTGTCTCTGGGGCATCCCGAATCGGGGCCGGGGGACTAAGTGTCTCTGGGGCATCCCGAATCAGGGCCGGTCGGACAAAGTGTCTCTGGGGCATCCCGAATCGGGGCCGGGGGACTAAGTGTCTCTGGGGCATCCCGAATCGGGGCCGGCGGACTAAGTGTCTCTGGGGCATCCCGAATCAGGGCCGGTCGGACTAAGTGTCTCTGGGGCATCCCGAATCGGGGCCGGGGGACTAAGTGTCTCTGGGGCATCCCGAATCAGGGCCGGTCGGACAAAGTGTCTCTGGGGCATCCCGAATCGGGGCCGGGGGACTAAGTGTCTCTGGGGCATCCCGAATCGGGGCCGGCGGACTAAGTGTCTCTGGGGCATCCCGAATCGGGGCCGGTGGACTAAGTGTCTCTGGGGCATCCCGAATCGGGGCCGGTGGACTAAGTGTCTCTGGGGCATCCCGAATCGGGGCGGCGGACTAAGTGTCTCTGGGGCATCCCGAATCGGGGCCGGTGGACTAAGTGTCTCTGGGGCATCCCGAATCGGGGCCGGTGGACTAAGTGTCTCTGGGGCATCCCGAATCTGGCCGGGGGACTAAGTGTCTCTGGGGCATCCCGAATCTGGCCGGCGGACTAAGTGTCTCTGGGGCATCCCGAATCGGGGCCGGGGGACTAAGTGTCTCTGGGGCATCCCGAATCGGGGCCGGCGGACTAAGTGTCTCTGGAGCATCCCGAATCGGGGCCGGTGGACTAAGTGTCTCTGGGGCATCCCGAATCGGGGCCGGTGGACTAAGTGTCTCTGGGGCATCCCGAATCTGACCGGGGGACTAAGTGTCTCTGGGGCATCCCGAATCGGGGCCGGTCGGACTAAGTGTCTCTGGGGCATCCCGAATCGGGGCCGGTGGACTAAGTGTCTCTGGGGCATCCCGAATCGGGGCGGCGGACTAAGTGTCTCTGGGGCATCCCGAATCGGGGCCGGTGGACTAAGTGTCTCTGGGGCATCCCGAATCGGGGCCGGTGGACTAAGTGTCTCTGGGGCATCCCGAATCTGGCCGGGGGACTAAGTGTCTCTGGGGCATCCCGAATCTGGCCGGCGGACTAAGTGTCTCTGGGGCATCCCGAATCGGGGCCGGGGGACTAAGTGTCTCTGGGGCATCCCGAATCGGGGCCGGCGGACTAAGTGTCTCTGGAGCATCCCGAATCGGGGCCGGGGGACTAAGTGTCTCTGGGGCATCCCGAATCTGGCCGGCGGACTAAGTGTCTCTGGGGCATCCCGAATCTGGCCGGCGGACTAAGTGTCTCTGGGGCATCCCGAATCTGGCCGGGGGACTAAGTGTCTCTGGGGCATCCCGAATCGTGGCCGGTCGGACTAAGTGTCTCTGGGGCATCCCAAATTGGGGCCGGTGGACTAAGTGTCTCTGGGGCATCCCAAATTGGGGCCAGTCGGACTAAGTGTCTCTGGGGAATCCCGAATCGGGGCCGGCGGACTAAGTGTCTCTGGGGCATCCCGAATCGGCACCTTTTAGACTCCAGGGCTGGACTGCCCTGTGATTGGTTCACTTGAAAGGGGACCTATTGCCAGGATTTTTACTATCCGAGGCCCAGGGGCTTTGGGATGCCCCACCTCGTGAAACTCCCCAGATCGCTCACCAAAACTCACCGGTGCATGCGCGGGCTCTCGCCCAATCAGCACTGCGTGCCATGCATTCAATGCACGGCGTAAAGCTTTATTTACAGCACAGGGAAGGGGGAGTGGCCGCATTTACATACAGATCTTTTAAACATATTAAAGTGGGATTCCTCTTCATCACAACATCCCCCGGATTGTGCATCCTTTCCCATCATGCAATGTGTTGCTTCACCACCCCAATACAATCTCCCCAATGTCTTCCTTACAGTGAGGAGTCCAATCTATCTCGGTTCTGGTTCTAGTTCTGCATCTGACTGAGTAGATGAACCAGAACCGAGATAGATTGGACTCGTCACTGTAAGGAAGACATTGGGGAGATTGTACAGGGATCGTCCAATCAGGTGAGAGGCCAGCATTACATCATGATCACCATGCGGGGGAGCTAGAGAGCGAGGGCATCCCATGGCTCCCTCCTATTCACAAATGCCTGGTGCAAGGACGCGTCCTAAAAATACAATTCTGGGAAATACTCACCTGTAGAATTGGTATTATAAGTATACAGTACGTCCTGCTCCAGATAGATTACTTACACTTGGGTTATTCTCCGCCAGATGGCGCTGCACTGCAGAGACATGGAAAAACAGGCTCCTCCCGGCCCCTCAAATACCCGGGGACCTCCCACAAATCCCCAGCATTGAAAAGCGGTGAACAAGAAGCCGGGAGAATTAAAACCACCCAGAACAACTGGTAATGACAATGATAACAATCACCATACAGGGGATCCAGAACAATGCAAAACCAGGGTGGGGTGGAGCAGGACGTACTGTATACTTATAATACCAATTCTACAGGTGAGTAATCACAGAATTGTATTATTCTTAGTATACAGTACGTCCTGCTCCAGATATAATACTTACACTTGGGACATCCAAAAGCAGTGTCCATAAAGTAGGGTGGGATCCCCATCAAAAAACGACAACAGCAGACAGTTTAAATCCACTGCCACCTGCAGAACCAGACGGCCAAGACAGCATGAGCTGAGGCCCTAACATCAACATTGTAAAAAGAACCCTTGCAAAAGGTATGAGCAGAAGGCCAATGGCAGTGGCCTAACCAACCAGTTCAACAGAAGCCCGGTGCTGAAAGCCCAAGAGGCATCAAGCACGAGTAGAAAAGGAATCAAGGCAACAAGGGAGATTCTTCCCCTCACTGGAATAGGCCTGAGTAACAGCCTGACGAATCCAATCGCTACAATAGATTTGGCAGAAGCCAAAGGCCGAACAAGGTACCAGGAGTAACATCCATTAGGGTAATAACCAGGACCAAACCGCCCAACTCCCGAGAGCAGACGAGATCGGGCACATTCAGGATGTAATGACCACAAGCCCCGAGGAACCTCAGTTCCCCTAAGGACACAGTGACTCCCAAGGAAAAACTGCCAACACCTGTATAAGGAATGCAGAACCACTTCCTCTGCGTCGCTAGGAAAAAGGGGATAGCCGTGGATAACAATATCTCGAATCAATGAACATAAGACACCTTCAGATGTAGAGAGTCCGGCTTCAGGCGGAACTCCACCTTATCCTGGTGTATCTCAAGGAATGAAGGCTAGGTAGACAGAGCCGCCCGCTAACACACGCCTGACCAAGGTAACAGTCACCAGAAGGACAACCTTGAGGGTAAGGACATCCAGACAGCGTCCTGAATAGGACCAAGGAACAATCCTGCAAGCAGACGGAATGAATTCAATTTCAATCCCAACAGGGACTATAGGAGTACATGGAGGACGCACATGGGCACCCCCTGAAGGAAGTCTTAACCAAGGAAGACTGAACCAGAGACTGCTAAGGCAAGGTGGACAGGGCAGAGCCTGACCCATCAGAGAACTGAGCTGGGGAACCAACTCCAATTCATGCTGAAAGCCACACTGGAAACCTGGGAACCGAGAACGTCCAACAAGAGGACTAGACTCGCCCCAATCAATGTAGGTATGCCATACCCTACAACAATAGAAGAAGACGAGGAAGAGGCTTACTCCTAGCCTTCCCATAGTCACCAACACCGAGACAGCTAAAAACTTGTCTCCATCAAGATGTATGTTTCAGCAGTCAGATCGACTAGGCCAGGGACTGTAGATTGGGGTGATGTAAAGGGGGCCCTGAGTGATCAAACTAGCACTCCTGGCAAGGTGCAGAACTACTGACCACAGTACCATATCTGCAACCACACTATACTAGGTGAACTGGGGGCCACCAGAATCACTGGTCCCCTTACCAGAGTAATCTTCCGCAGAACCCTGCCTAGCAGAGGGAATGGAGAAGGACATACAGAACCGAACGTCCTGTCAAGACGGTACTAAGGCATCCGGACCACTGACATAGGATCGTGGGACAGGGGAACAAAGGCCGATAGCCTGTGAAGGTGACAGAACCCAACAGATCCACGACTGGATGGATTCCATAGCGACACGGGGATTAGCACATCCTGTCGCAGAGGGGCTTCGCCGGAGCTAATATCACTAACATGCTGGAAGGTCCGCCAGCTCCAGGTCCCTTCCAATGGTTAATGTAGTACGTCTGTCGTCAGACGGACCGAGCACCCCCAGACTGGCAAATCCAGAAGGGGAGCGGTCAAGCGAGATAGAGCCAACTGAAAAACGCTCACTGTTTAGAATTCAATAGGCGTAAGGACCCTCTAAGGGCCCCACCAACACCAGAATCGCAGGGGGTTTCAGAAGAAACCATCCCCTTCAACCTGAAAGGTTGGCATCCATGGTGGCCGTTTCCAGGAAGGGGCAAGGAGGAACTGCCCCCAGACAGGTCCCTCAAGTTCATCCACTTCCAAGAGAAAAACCGTCATACAGATGGGAAGGCCCACAGGCCCTGCACCAGGGGTGCTGGATCCCTGTCCTATGTTACCAATAGAAGTCGCAGAAGGGCTCAAGGGGAACTGAGCATAAGGGACCTCTTTAGCTACCCGGGCTCCTGCCGAGCAAGTTAACAACGGCCCAGCAGTTGCATCCCTGCCTGGTGTTAAGAAACCGGGACAGTAGTGAGGGACTGGGCCCATGAGACCAGAATGCCCACTTAATTGCTGAGAGGGGGAGAATCTGGTTTGAACCTGATCCAGAATCATTCCTATTAATGGAGTTACCACTTTAGGGAACAGCGAGGACTCGAGGTGACTGAACACCCATCCAAATGACTCCAAATGGACCCACCAGCCGGGTATCCAACAATCCTGATGCAAAGACAGGGAAGTGAGGAAGGGCGTACGGGTAGACATCGCGCGGACGCCCCTTGGTCTCATCAGAGACATCACCATCGACAGCAACTGAGTGAACACTCTGGGAGTTGAAGAGAGGCCAGATAACAGGGCCACAATTAACAGTGTTGGACTTCCAACACGAACCTGGAGAGCCTCAGGGATCTGAGGGCAAAGGAATGCAAGCATAAGCATTGAAGAGTTCCCCAGACGGCAAGAAGCCCACTGGGCGCAAGGTGCTGATGGCCCAACTCAAGAGTATCCATGCAGGAAACTGCCTGTAATTAGAGAATTGCTGTGAATCAGAATGGGCCACTTGATCCGTCCTTTGGGGGGCTGTGGAAGGTGGTATAGCGGCCCTTGCCTCTGTCTATTACGGGCAATCTGCAAGAGACCCTCAGACCTTGCAGGCCTAGCATGGCCTGTGCCAGCAACTGAACAGCGGCAGGGACCAGGAGTACCTGGGACCTGATAAAAACTGGGGAAGGCAGAGCAGCAACTCTATCCTGTATCTGGAGGACACAACCTCCTGAATCCACCAGAATGAGGCGAGATGCCTCCTGATAAGAGCAAGGTGCTACAGCCATCCCCTCACCCAGCCGGGCGAGGGCGCCCCATCATGCTTGAGGGGGTTTGGTGGAAGATTTGGGCTTAGCCCCGCCGGAGGGGCCAGAGCGTTGTCTGCTGCTCGTGGGGCAGGAGTCTGCACGAAAAATCCGGAAAGACACCCCTGGTTCTTGTTTAACACTAAGGTAGGGGGAAGGGGGCTGCTCCTGCCTTGAGGGGGCCGGGACGGCCGTCTGCGAAGGGGTGATTTGCCCTTTTTACGGAACAGGTCTAGACGGGCCCCAAATAGGCGAAGCCCAGTAAGAGTCTTTTTAGTAGCATCATCAGCACCCCACTGTCGCAGCCAGAGCAAGCGACGAATAGTCACCGCAAGTGCGGAAGTTCTTGCACACATTCTAATCGCGTCATCCAGCGCTAATAGAATAAACTTCAAATACATCACAATTGGAGAGTGCATTAAACACCTCCCAGGGGAGATCCTCGGGGTGATGATCGAGCAATTTTTTGATGAGGGTTCTAGCGGCCACTGCAGTAATGGCTGCGGCACAGACCGGGCGCAGCGCCGTCCCAGCACAAGAAAAGGCATGGGAGGCCAGCAGCTCAATGCGCCGGTCCTCAGCATCCCGAAGGGTACTATAAGCAGGGGCTGTAATAAAAGGGAGATTAGGGACCCCTATGATCGACACATCCACCACGGGGGGTGATGACCAACAATTAACCTCAGGGGGAAAAGGGTATTTCCTATCCCAGTCCCCTGGAAGTTTACTGGGGCATTCCCATTCCTTGAGCACAAGGGCATGGAAATGAGCCTGCTCTAAAAATTCCAAACGTGCAGTCGCAGTATGGAAACGCTCCCCTCTATGCTTGGGGACCTGACCGGGGGGAGAAATAGACAGTGCCTTAAAGACCTTAATCAACAAGTCGTCAGTGTCACACTGGCCCCAGTATTCAGGGCCAGAATCGTCATGACTCCTCGGCCTCTCATCAGATGAGCCTGAGTCAGAGAACAACTCCCCTTCATCAGAAGGGGTATAGTCACACGGAGTAGCAAACCCCTCAGTTCTCATAGAACATACAGAAACATGAGGCGCCGCTTTCTACCAGGGCCCATACGCTCTGACAACCTCGCAATAATCTGTTCAGCCGTAGGCAGTCTGGTAGGCCCAGCAGGCTGCACTACCCCACTTGTAGGCGACTCAGCAGGGGAGAGATTTAAGCCTGGGGTGATAGGTGAATTGAAGCAGGGCCAGGGCTTGCTCGGCACAGGGTACACAGACCCGTGCCCTGTCAGCATCAGCATGGGGTTGTCCACACGCTATACACAGCCGGTCCTGTCCCAGAGGGACCCCGGTCACATTATTCTGAGATGCCTCCATATGGTGATTATTCAAGGCACAATATGCCAGTAGGGATTTACACAATAAGTAACCCTGGATGCCCCAAAGACCCGCTAGGGAAGTGGGAGAGTATTACAAGGCCCGCTATAATTTAACACCGGGCCGGGAGAAGCCAATGGTGTTCACCAGTCTGAAAGACATAATGGGAATAAAGAGTGTCAGAACCATGCGCAGTAATCAAGGATCATGAAAATCGCCCGCGAGGGCACTTACAGACCAAGGGAGGAGGAGGACCGCAACCACGCGTGCGTGCGACCAGCATCAAAATGGCGGCAAGCGAACCTCGAAGGGCGGGCCAGAGTGGCTGTGACGCGGAGCGCGCCAACCAGGTCCCCGCCCCCACCGAAGAGCGCAAAGCTCTGAGATAGTTACAAAGTTGTCATGAGGAGCGAAGTGTATGGCACACTTAGAAAGGACGCCGCAGCGTCTGAGGCGACGTCGGTGCCCGGCGCAGCACATCCAATAAAGGAAGAGGTGCGGCGGCGGCGACAAATACACAGTAAAGAACAAACAGCACGGCTCTGACACCAGGAATACCAGTCCGGGCAAGACTTAGACCATAACGTGTAAAACATACACTAAGACCACCACACACACACCCCCCCTTTCTTTCCCCCCGGCTACGGGGGGAATGAGGGAGGATGGCGGCCCTTTGTACAGGGTCCACCGCTACACGGGGCATGGGGCAATAGTGCGGGAGGGGCATCCCTTAGAGGCTCACCATCAGCCTAACCGCCTACCCTATGGTGGGGGACTGCGGTGGAGCATGGCTCCGTAAGCACGCATGGAGCCACCTACCTTCACCCGACCAGTGCAGCCAAGGCTGGGAGGCACATCACAGGGAGGACGGGTGGGAATAGTCCAACAGGGCCGCAGGCTGTAATAGCCCCGCTCACCTGCGAGAGCGTGATACTTCAGGTCTTCGCAGTCAGCACTGCAGAGAAATCTGGGGATTTGTGGGAGGTCCCTGGGTATATGAAGGGCCGGGAGGAGCTGGTTTTTCCATGTCTCTGCAGTGCAGCGCCATCTGGCGGAGGATTACCCAAGTGTAAGTAATCTATCTGGAGCAGGACGTACTGTATACTAAGAATAGAGGGACAGCAGGGTGTGGCCATGGCTCGCGCATGCGCCATTGGGACGGGAAACAAGGTAAGTGTATGGGGCGACCTGGGGGGTTTCACACAGCGAGGGATCGGCCATGGCTCGCGCATGCGCCATTGGGACGGGAAACAAGGTAAGTGTATGGGGCGACCTGGGGGGTTTCACACAGCGAGGGATCCCAACTCTGGATACCCCGGGGGGGGGGGGGGAGTCTGGCAGCCCTAGAATCTTATAGATGAATGAAGCCACACCCCCTCATGTATCAATCAATGAAGGGGGCGTGGCTCCACCATCCCTCAATGAGGGGACGTGACCTAATTTACATACTGTCGGTCTTAGACGTGTAACACGCAGATCTGCAGCAATAAATGATACATTTTTCTATTCAAAGTGTTTATTTACTTGTAACTGTTACAATGTATCTCCTATCCATCCCTCAATGAGGGGGCGTGGCTTCATTTACATATTATCCCTCTTTGAGGTGTAACATGCAGATCTGCAGCAATAAATGATTCATTTGCCTATTCAAAGTGTTTCTATTGTTGTAACTGTTACAATGTATCACCTATCCATGCCTCAGGGGGCGTGGCTTCAGCATCCCTCAATGATGGGGCGGGGCTTCAGCATCCCTCAATGATGGGGCGGGGCTTCAGCATCCCTCAATGATGGGGCGGGGCTTCAGCATCCCTCAATGATGGGGCGGGGCTTCAGCATCTCTTAATGATGGGGCGGGGCTTCAGCATCCCTCAATGATGGGGCGGGGCTTCAGCATCTCTTAATGATGGGGCGGGGCTTCGTGCGTCCCTTAACGAGGGGGTGGCTTTATGTACCTCTTTGAGGTGTAACACGCAGATCTGCAGCAATAAATTATTAAATTGTCTGTTCAAAGTGTTTATTTTCTTTTAATTGTTACAATGTATCTCCTAAACATTCCTCGTGAGGGGGCGTGGCTTCATCCATCCCTCAATGAGGGGCGTGGCTTCATCATCTCTCAATGAGGGGCGTGGCTTCATCATCCCTCAATGAGGGGCGTGGCTTCATCATCCCTCAATGAGGGGCGTGGCTTCATCATCCCTCAATGAGGGGTGTGGCTTTATCCATCCCTCAATGAGGGGGCGTGGCTTCAACCATCCCTCAATGAGGGGGCGTGGCTTCATCCATACATCGATGAGGGGCGTGGCTTCATCCATCCCTCGATGAGGGGGCGTGGCTTCATCCATCCCTCAATGAGGGGGCGTGGCTTAATTTAACAATTGTCCCTCTTTCCCACCCAGAAAAGTTGGAAGGTATGATATATATATCTATATACAGTAAAAGCCGGTGCCCGGCATATAAAACACAACCAGCACTGCTGTATAGAAAAACATCCTTCTTAATAATAATTAATATTAATAACAATAATAATAAAAACAATACAAAAGTACAAAATATGGGAAGTCGCTATGTACAACGCGGAAAGACAGGGGCCCTTAAATCTGTGCGTCTTTGGTTTCTGGGGCTTGATTATTTTTAGAGGCTGGAAATGGGGGGTATCCTGAATTCCGGGGGCACTGTCCGAAACGTCGGGCAGGCGCGCGCGCGCGCGCTGCGCTCTGTCATTTGTCTGGCTGGGTCTGTTTGGCTGACGCGTCGGAATCCGGAACATTCCGGGTGGGCTGAGTCCGGCCCAGCCGTGGTTGGAGCTGGTTTATCCGGGTGTGGATCCGGGAGTCGGTGGTTTGACCCAATTCCACGAAGCAGACGGGAGGAGGGGGGAGAAAGGTGAGTCCGGGCTTTGCAAAGTTCACGCGGGCGCTGTGTTAAGGTTTCACGCCGAAGACGCGGAAAGCTTTGCCCTCTCTGCGGTTCTTGATGCTGAAATGAGAAGATGGGGTGAGTCTTCCTTAAAGCGGACCTTCACCCTGAATAAGAGCCTATCTTATATGTTTCCTACACCCTGTACATACAGATTGCTCACATTAATCCGGACCTTCACCCTGAATAAGAGCCTATCTTATATGTTTCCTACACCCTGTACATACAGATTGCCCACATTAATCCGGACCTTCACCCTGAATAAGAGCCTATCTTATATGTTTCCCACACCCTGTACATACAGATTGCTCACATTAATCCGGACCATCACCCTGAATAAGAGCCTATCTTATATGTTTCCCACACCCTGTACATACAGATTGCTCACATTAATCCGGACCCTCACCCTGAATAAGAGCCTCTCTTATATGTTTCCCACACCCTGTACATACAGATTGCTCACATTAATCCGGACCTTCACCCTGAATAAGAGTCTATCTTATATGTTTCCCACACCCTGTACATACAGATTGCTCACATTAATCCGGACCTTCACCCTGAATAAGAGTCTATCTTATATGTTTCCCACACCCTGTACATACAGATTGCTCACATTAATCCGGACCTTCACCCTGAATAAGAGCCTATCTTATATGTTTCCCACACCCTGTACATACAGATTGCCCACATTAATCCGGACCTTCACCCTGAATAAGAGCCTATCTTATATGTTTCCCACACCCTGTACATACAGATTGCTCACATTAATCCGGACCTTCACCCTGAATAAGAGCCTATCTTATATGTTTCCCACACCCTGTACATACAGATTGCTCACATTAATCCGGACCTTCACCCTGAATAAGAGCCTATCTTATATGTTTCCCACACCCTGTACATACAGATTGCTCACATTAAAAATCATCCTACCTGCATCTACTGCATGTTATGAGCCTTTAAACATTCAAGACGGCGGCTCATGGAGCATCAGGCAGCCTGCAAACAGGAAGTACCTTCTGACTGTGCTGCTCTGCATTCTGGGATTGCTGACCTTTCCCTGACCCCAGCTCTGCTCTGT